>LUCH01002112.1:15714-73986 GCA_013368495.1 Paragonimus heterotremus
TCAACGTTCTTAGTAACGTTTTCTTCTAGGATATTCCACGTCACTGTTGAGGTGAGCAGCGGCCTGACCCACAGTATCTTTTGGTCATTCTCATGGCTGTTGTGATGATGATGATGATGATGATGATGATGACGATGATGATGATGATGATGATATCTGAGAGTCATATGGGATTAAATGTAAACACCGCAAACCTATTTGTAATATACTGAAAGGTAGGTCACTTAAAGTAATTTAACCGTTCTTACATGCTTTATCAACAAGTGAAATGTTGTTCATCTGCTTCTGCTTGGAAACTTTAATATTTAGTTTAATATGAAGGTACGACAGGAGGGTGAATTTCAGGAAGGACGTTTCTAGTGAAACGCTCAAGACATTCTAACGCCCAACCCCAGTAATTGACTGTCTTTTAATGCCGTTCAGAACAACGTGAGCTAGTCTGTGGCTATTTTCTTGTAAATAACAATACTCAGAACTTACCTCCTCAAAATATTGTGTTCCACACTGTGCTGAGTGCTGTAAAAAAATGAACGGGTAATCCAAATTTCACCACTCAGTTTCATTTATTGATTAATCTAATGATGTGTTATATGACGATTTTTGCGGACTTCAGTACTTAGCTACAGATAAGTCTTTCGTTTTCCAAACTATGAGTGATGCGGCAGGGATGTGTGGTTAACAGTCTGAACATAATTGCAGACAGAGTTGTCCATTTATCGGAAGAAAGGTGATTGAAACACTTATCTTTGCAATACATGCTTATCTGGCTCCCTAAACACCAAACCACTGTAAAACAAGTAATGATATTAGGAAAGAAAGCTAAAATTCGGTTGTCATGTCAATCTTAGTTGACCATTTTTGAGTCGTTTAACAAAGTCGCTCTATGGTTCAGAGATAACGCCCGCTATTTGTGTCACCATCGACGAAAATATGCTAATCTGAGAACATATCGGATTCGTCGTTCAGATGATTGTATAGATAATATGTACAGTGGCGGCTGGTGGATGATTTTTGTGAACATTGATTAGTAGTTACCTAAAGAAGGGAACAAAAAGTACAGTTCCCCTTGGTAACACTTGTCGTTAGTTTTTCAAAAAATGGTCCTGTCATATTGTCCATTAATTTGCAAATGGGTATCAGTGTATTTTTGATCTAGTGGCAGATTTCCCCGAGTGCAATGCAGTCATTTGTTTTCTTCTCTTTAATTAGCTTGCGGTTTGGATAATATTAGTTAAATTTGAAAACCGAATTTGATATATTTGAATGTTGAAGATCTATGTGTCCTTTGAACTAAACTTTGACCGCTTTTTTAATGCATGAATATGAACTAAACCATGAATAGATGTAATAGAAATATACCTAGTCTATGGTTCTTAGTATACTCGGCAGCTTGTCTAAAAATATATGTGTCGAGTTTGGATGGCATAATATATGCAAAAATAGCATACCAGATGCATAACCTAAAAAACTGCCAACATGTGTGTAATGCAACGAAGCAGGGTACTTTCAATCTGCTCGCTTACGACCAGTTAACATCTGTTGCAACCGTTTGTTTATAGAAATAACCGTATGACCAAATCGAGGGTGACATATAGATAATAGACCGATACCTGCTGCTTGTGTCACGGGGCACGTTGGCAAATGACTTGTACTACAAATAGAAAACCCAGGCGCGTTTACCTAAGCTGACACTAATAGGAAAGCACGTAATCTAAACAGGAAGCCAACTCAAGAATTGTAGCACGTTCAATGATTTTTCGAAGCAACCAGAACTGCGCCAACCAGTTTGTTGAGGCTCTGACCACTACTATTGTTTAGTCTGAAGATTAGTATATACATCTTCGTTCAAGGGAAGAACAAAAGGTGACACAGAAATTAAGCAAAGAATATGTTAAAAAGTGAATCTGAAAACTGTGGGGTATTGCATAGTTAGTAACAGTGGACAGTTGATGAGTCTTCTCACAAAAGGAGTAAGCGTTAATAGTCGTCATCAAATAAAACGTTTCTTGTACAGTATGTAGCAAGCGGATTTCAGAAAAAGGAAACAAAGTTACACATAAGTAAATAACGAAAGTAAAATGAACGGTCGGCCTCACAAGATCAAAAGCTCTTTAGGTAACAGGGGTATTATCACAGACAAGGCTCACGCCTCGGGACGGAAAAATGTCTCTCATAGTGGGACAACTGTCGAAGACATAGCAACAGTTTGCGTCAGTTTCCTCGCATAAATGTGGCGTAGGTTTTTAGGGAACCTAGAACACTCAGTATACATAAATTCGTGACTGCGTAGGAAGGCAGTCCAAGTTGAAGAAAAGCGCCACATGAAGAGCGAAGTACAATACCGTTAAAAGAAATGATCACAGGTGAATGAGAAACACATAGAACGATTGTGCTGTATTTATGGTCACTGAAAATAAGCTCAGTCTTGTGAGTGTTGATCTTCAACCCGGATAGTTCCAGGGCATTCGTGGAGGCTGCAAGCTTCTCGGAGAGACGTGTAGGATTCTCAGCCAGGCGAACCAGATCGTCGGCGTAGGCTAGCCCGCTAACCAGTGTGTCGTGAAACTGGTAACCAAGCTTCAGTCGAGGTAGGGCCAACACCTTATCTATCGCCATGATGAATAGAAGCGAGAACATTGGGCCACCCTGGCGAACACCACGCTAGGATCGGAGAACGGAGCCATCAGGCGTGACGGAAACATTCTTGTGGGAGTCGGCGATGTAATGTGTTAGCGGTGGAGGAGCACCGAAAGCTTGGGTCGATCTGATAATCAAATCCTATGAGATAGAATCAAACGCTTTGGGGACGTCGATTAAAGCCGCACACAGACTTGAAGACGAGGTACATGAATTTCGAAGCAGCGCATGATGCAGGGAGGTCGCCTCAAGGCAACCGTCACGATGTAGCAATGCAAACTGAAGAGCAGGCACTTGCAGACGCATATTCCAACGATCCGCCAATATCTTGTGGAAACAACGTATCAACGTTGAAAATGCTACAACAAGTCTGAGCTCGGTGGGAGATGAATGATTGTTTACTTTGGGTACACGCGTGATGCGAGAGCAACATGAGTGAATTGGACAACCTTGGGTTAGCAGGAACAGGTTGAGGTATCCGGCCAAGACACTGGCTTTCATGCGCTTCAAGTGTTTGGGCAACCACTTGTCTAAACCCGCAGCGATGTTTTCTGTGTTCTTCTGCACGGTGGACGATTCTTCTTCAGTGATCTGGTCGACCAGTGACCAGTCCGGAGACAGAATCGTGTGAGACGGCCGTTCATCCTTGTGTAGATGAGGCGATAATACTTCTGACCAGTATTTGTTGGGATTATCTGGGAGGCCGCGGTTTATCTTATAGGTAGTTCTCCAGTTGCCAGAAAAACTGCAAACGCAACGTCTTTCTTACGTTGGTGGTACAGCATTTGTAACGCTGCATAGTTAGCCTTCCGTATCTGTTTCGTAGTCAGGTGGGATCCGACGTAAACACGGCCACGTCGTCAAGTGACAAAACGCCAGGTGTACGGAAAGGCTAGTGAAGCGTGCATGTTCAGCAGCGATTTAGCTTGTACCATTGTGAAAATGCCTGCCTGATGACAGCGGGCAATTGCTAGTAGCTCATCACTGTGAAGGAAAGCCTTGCTATTGGACTCCAGTTTGGTAATCGCTGTTTGGATCAAACTGGTAAACCACTCAGAGTGATCAACGGCTTGGGACTCAATATCCGATGTCGTGTTAATCTGTGAGACGGTGGTTGGATTGGCAGCGGGAGCAGTAGTCCTCTGCCAATTCAGCGCATACAGACGAGTCCGAATGCTCTCCAATGTACGACCTGGGAAATGTGACAGGAGCCGATGATGAAGCTCGCGTCGAGTAGGGCACGACGGATCCAGTGCATCGGTACATATGACAAGAGAAGCCGATTCTTGCTGAAACCAGTTGGGTTCGGCGGTATTCATGGACATGAGCTTCTCATTGTTGCGTTCGACGGGATGTGTATGCCTTTTGTGTTGACTGAGACCAATTTTGTTGAGAAACCTGTGGTCACAGTTGGCACAGTTCAACGCGCAAACTACTACTACTACTTCTTTTGGATTTAGAAATAACTTATGCTGTCTGTAGGTTTAATTGCATCGCCATCAATCTTACGTTCCTCACTTACATGTACAGATTGTTAGTAAAATAAGTCATGGCTTTAGCTTTTTAGAACTGTCTAGGTATTTAGAATTTGTTACGCGTTCATTTGAACCGAAAACTTATGACACATTTTGCCAGAGGTCATAACATTTTTCGTGTTATTTCAATGTCTTATTCTGGCTCATGAAATTTTAAACCATTTTGGAAAATTTGACAAGCCCGATAAATGAATCGATGTTATTCTCCTTTTGTAAACAAACAAACAATGGTGAAGGTTTGTTCATTATATGTGAGCGCTACAAACTTACTAGAAATATCGGTGAATCCGACACGTCGACTCGATGGTCTTGATGCTCATTTGTTAAAATACATTGGTAATTATTAAAATGGTAGTTGATGAAAGATTAATCACCGAACGAGTTGAAGCCAGCAATCTGTGGATGTTTGTGCTCATGCTTTTCAGCGCAATCATCCACCGGCCAATAAGTATCTAAAAGCTGTGAATGTCGTACGGATTTTTCGCAGAGTTGAAGAACGTTTTATTGCAACCTTCGCTTTGATTAGGACTGGATTACTCACTCCACAAACGCTATTGAATGATGTGCTGGTTTCTATTCTTTCAGTTCTGTGCCAAACGGCTAACATTCGCGGCTTCCTGCTGATTGGCTATAATTCGTTTTAATTTGTTTGCCGTCCAGCGAACGAAAGCGAAATTTCCAATTCGCCATTAAAATATTACACCGAATAAACAGGCATGCTGAACACACAGAAAATAATCATGTTCATCATACTCGTGTTTGGCGATTGAGTAATTTTGAAATGTAAAAATTATGTACACGGACTTCTTTAAATTTGATGGCTCTTTGAGACTGAAAATGTCAAGTTGAGCAACTATGAGGAACCACACCAGGTTTTGCGTGTTCTTTTCAAAGACGTTCTTAGCGTCTTGATTTTTCGTGGACTTCATTATTTCACTCAACATAAGAATCGAATCAGAAACCTCTATGCTCACGGTTACCAACAATCGGCTACATATGTACTAGAGACATCTCAGACAATGTCAGTGTCAAAAATATTTGTGATTTCGTCTCAATTGAGTAAGCGGTATTCATAAATTCATTAATGCGACTGTATCTGAACCGAATGTATAATAACGTAACCCATAATTGAAATGCGTAAGGTGAAAATTCGCTCGTAAATGCACGAAACTTTACATGCTATGTCAAATAGTAAACCATTCTCATGCCAACAAAATACACATGCCCATGCTATTTTTCACACGTAATCCCAGCTTCGCTTACGTTTTTGAGATGTTTAATTTGGCTGCATATTTTGTGGGAGTACCTAACTAAAAACTGTAACTTCATATATATTGCACGATTATTGCAGCAGAATACAACCTATGGCAACCATAGAAACATGCTGAAAATACATGGTACATACTACATACCATCCCAGTTAAGTATGCAGTTTTTTCTTAAATGAAGTGTGTACATTTAATTGACTCGTTCATCAAGGTTACATCAAATACATAGCCAACCGGCAGATCGACTGAACACTCAACAACGGAATTGACTTAACCACTAGACCCGAAGGCGTAGCCGATAATCAGTTGACTAATTTATATAAATATAAACCACAAAAAGAAACAGTAAGTGGAGCTGATCAGGTGATTTAAAACAATGTTGCTCTCAGTAAAATAAACAAAAAACACAATAATGGTTTCAGCTGGATAGACCATGGAAGTTAACTGATAAACAAGTTTCGATTTTGGCGGTACAAGGCATTTCTCCTCAAGGAACTTGCTTTGTTTTACATGTTCGTTAAATCTTAAGCAGAAGCAGTTGACATAAACGAAGTCTGATTCACGTCCCGCTATCACTGTCAACCAAAAAAATAACACTTTACAAACGACCGACTTGGAAACAGATAACCAGCAGGTTAACAGAAATGAACACTCAAATCGAGATAATAAAATTGTACATAATCCAAAAATAGGCTAGCCTTTCAGTGATCCTGTCTGAAATACACTTACCTATCAAACCCGCCCGGTCGTACACGCAAATTAGATCATTTTTAACTCATAGTCCTGAAGTGAGTATTTTAGAACAGTATTTCAATCATGCTGATGTGACTAATGTAGGAGATTTTCGTTCCTATTGTTTCAAACCATATTTTCAATTACTGTCGTAAAAAGCGAGCCCACCTCAAGAGTAAGTTAAACGTATGGTATATAAAAATACGTCATCATTAACTCTCGCACATTTATTTCGAAAATCGACGCATCTTTTTAAACAGAGCCAAATAATTTACCAGTTGTAAATCTGTGAAGCCAGTTTGTCCAATTTGTCCTTAGGCTACGAAAACGTCTGCATTGTTTTGGTCAAGAGCATCTAGTCACAAAGATCAATGTAGACGATGTGAATAATGGTGTCTTTGAGATTATAAGCAATATCCTTTAACCTTTATAGTACACTTCATTTGAATATTTTGAATTTGATGACTGAAAATCATTGTCAAAACCATATAGGTATGTGCTGTTGGGTACCACAAACATTTCTGTTTGTCCTGCAGGAATTGTATAGGTTCGATGAAAAACTACACGTTTGACCTTGCCAGATCCACACACTTTAAGTGGGGAAATAGGTGGCTTTTACCGCCCTTAATAACATCCCATCACTAAACGTGGACAGACTATAGGTGTACACGCAGGCTCACAGACGTGTGCTTTAGGATCGATGAATATTGATTTGCAGAAATAACAGTCACATGATTAGGGGTCGAGGCAGATCGTTGTGGTGAACAAAGTAACTGTCGTTGGGTGTACTCGGATGTCCAACGCTACTTGAGTATGTTACATAGCCTACCGTTTATTAAATCCGACCTAATATACTGTTTTGCAAAACGAGAAGATATTCCATCGAGTTTTGTGGCACTTCATTTTTGCTGTTTGCAAAGATTGTCTGCAGCGACTTGTATCCGCACACATTGTTTCCGAACATTGTCCCCAATGCATTAAAACCTAGCATTAACAGCTCAAGAGCTTGCTCCAACATCGAACAGTTTATTTCAAAAACAAAATTACGTACGTTTCTTTTGAAGAGAGAAACGAACAAAAATGAGCAAGAAAAATGAAAGACGAAATCGAACTAAAATGGCTGTCACGTTCAATGGGTTGCGTGGTTTTAGATACCATAAAGGTGATTTCAAGATAGCGAAGACAGAAAACATTAGAGTAGACAAATAAAAGTGTTTCGTTAGAGGTGTTAAAAATACAAAAACGAGAACAGACAGCGTAAAGGTCTTTCAGCACCAATGACTATCAAGAGCTCTAAATATACCACCGCATTAAAAATCACATATCGAGAAGATAAAGTATCTCTTCATAGTAAGACGTGAGCTAAGACAAAGCAACAGTTGATGGCAGGATCTCCTCGCAAGAGTGTCGTAGGCATGAATAGAATTAACGCATCGAGTAACCCAGGTTTGTTGCCACTAATCGGGTTTGACGAACAATTTTGTCGATGAGACTAGTAGCGCCTGGAAGACTACAAAAGACTGCATAGTCACCTGGGACTTTGTCACCACGCGGTTATGTCATGCATGTCGTACATCCTGTGAGGTCCACACTAAAAACAAACACTATAAATAAAGCAGTTCGGTTAGCCGCAGTTACAGCGACAGGTGGTTGAATGGCCACCTTGGTCAGTTTCTGAATTCTTCATCTATTCTCAGAAAAGAATACATAGAAACGGAGTGGCACGAATGAAGATCTTTAGAAAGACGTCAAGGGGTTAGAGCAGCTAACGGTTAAAAACTGAGGTACCGGTCATCTTACAAAGACTACAATCGTTCATTCCACAAAAGAGATCCTCCAACCACATTGTACGAGCTTCTTTCTTGATAATTCTGGCCCTAACCTGAAGGGGCACTGGAAGCGTATCACCCTTGATTACAGGGTCACTTAAGCTGTTTTCGGCCACGTTCAGTTGAATTCGGAATCGATCCAAGGTGAGTCCCTCCGGTTTTGATTACCATGCAATAGATTTGGTGATACAGTACCTCACAGTGCCTAATCCAACCAGAAAAACTAGGATGAAGATGTTGGCGATTAACATATCTTTGGGAAGTCAGGGCCACTGCGGAGGGAAATCGTAAACTATGCAGTCTTTACTTTTAAGGACATTGCTGCTCCAACACGTAAATACGGTGGTTCAGTTTCAGAGTGGCTGTGGTGGGTGCACTTAGCTGAAGGAATCAACAATATTTGATATTTTGGATAAGATCACTGAATGTCCTAGTCGATCTGATGGTCCACAAAATGAAATAATATTGAACGCTTTAGACAGGGCAGCGGAGCCTGCACACATCCTCTAAGCTGATAAGTGTGAGTTCCGCAATATTCAGATCCCTTCTAGGCAACTACCACGTTATACATAAGTGAACCAAATATCGGTAACTGCGAAAGGGTGTTCCAGACGTCTTGTGGGGATACCGTATCAACGTTAATGACACGCCAATGGATCTCAAATCACGTTAGGAACATTCGTGACGGATGATCGGCACAAGTAGACTAGACAACTCTATTTATGGAAAGAAATAAAAATGATCTATCCATTCACCTGCATTAATACGCTTCAGGTGTTTTAGGCAGTATCTTGTTCAAACATGAAGCGGAGTTTTTCTGTACCTCATAATGAGAGATATTTTTCCCCAACTATCTTATCGATCGGAGACCATCTTAGGAGTGGAATCGTTGAAGATTGTTGCGTACTCTTAAGTGGTAGAGCCGAAAACACCTGGGACTAGAATTTGTTAGTTATTTGGAAGACCGCTGTTTGCCTCGTGGACTTCCTTCCGCTTTGCAAACCTGTTGCATATCTTTTACTCTTTCTTGATGTAGTGTCTGATCAATTACTTGATTGGCTGTTGAGGCAGTTCTCAACGAAGGGGCACGACAGAATCATTTTTTGGAAAGTGAGACAAACCATTGATAAGATCGGTTTACCCCATGATTTTCCCGTTTGTTTTTCACTGCGTATTCAATGAGATGCGCCTGCATGAACTGTTGACTTGGATCAACCTTAATAAAAAATTTGCATTCGCTTTTGTCCCACACAATGACTGTAAGTGGCTGGACACTTATCTCGTTTGCAAGTACTTTCTTGCAACGGTACACAGGAATATGCACTGACAAACCAATGCTAAACGTTTACATCTCGCCACATTCTGTACAGACGTATTCGGGACACGTTTCTCATCTATTGATATATATGGGCGCGCAAGCGACTGTGGTGTCTGTATTTTCATGACTTTTTGTACCCATCGCTTGTAAACCACATAAAGTTGTGGACCCTGTCCTGGATTACGGAACTTTGCTAACCAAGGATTGAAATGTGAACACTCGGATAGCACTAGTACGGGGGAAGGTTAATGTATCGACTAAAAGCAGTGACATAACTCACTTAATGCATTGTTGCTCAAGGTTGGTCTCAAATACATGTTTGTTGGTTGTTACTATTGAACGTTCAGTGTAGAAAAACAGACTGTATTTCATCAAACACCTGGCGGAACTCATAGATTCTGATTAAACGTAATTTCATGATCAAAAGTGAGATCGAGTTTTTCGATGTTTCATTGTAACTTCATAAAATAGCATCAACCAACTCGCTGGAACCAAACAAACAGTTAGTGAAAGTTGCAAAGAAATTCAAAGTTGAACAGCTAACAGATTTGCCAAAATCGATACTTGTTGGACAACGGAACACATTTATTATGAATTGAAAACCAAATTGTTCAGTTAGTTAATGTCACTCAAACAAGCAGCTTGTAAAAAACGCAATGAATCGATCGGTTTAGCTATTTCTCACGAGTAACTTGTACACTAATTGGGGCGATGGAAGTCAACGTTCAGATGAGCATTCATGCACAAAAAAAAAAGGAAAAAACCTCTTGTTTCTTTTTGTTTTACTGTGTCCATCACGGAAAGGATTTTCCAGAGCACGTTCCGGTAATCTGAAGAACATTGGTTTATACGTAACCTGTCGTGCACGGGCGTAACGGATATAACACAAACGACAACAGGACGCTAATTTTTTCAGCTTGCCGTTAATGGCCTGCGTTCATTTTAGCAAAGAACACACCACGATTTACTGAATTTATAAAGCCCGAATGACTAAATCTTTGCTGCAAAATTGTCAAGTTCATTAGAATAAAACACACTTTGGACGCATCTAACTAGTGCTAATGACTGATAAGTCGAAGTGTATGTCTGTCTTTACAGCCCAAGACATTAAGTGTGTTTTGTGGACACCAAAACTTTGTGTCGACTACTCTCAGGTCTGTTTTTGTTTGCAAGATATTGATTTCCGATTTGTGGGTTATTCACCTAGGTTCTCATGAATTCACTTTGCTCTCTGCACTCGTTTTGCTGTGAATGACTGTTCCGCAACGTGTAACAAATGATGGGCTTAAGTCGAATCCAGGAAACTTTCATCTTGCTTTATTGTCCTAATACACATTTATCATCCTTACACCTCAAATTATTGATACTTATCAAATAGCTAACAGGGAACTTAATGGTGTCGTTAAGATGAGCATCCTTAGGTTATTTTGTTTGTTTCTGTTTTATCATCACGAGATAATCTGCCAAATTTAGGCGGTTGTCCTTGACTGTGAAAAAACTGAAATTGGAGAAATAACCTGGAGTACAGGTTCATAGATTTGTGCACTAACTAATACCATGTCGCTGAAGGAGTTAGCTAGCTGCAAGTTGACAAGTGTATTCAAATGGTTATAATTTCCGTTTTAAATCAAACGTTCCGAGTGATAATAAACTGAACTAAATTGAGAGGTTCGATTTTTGTTGTTATTAAAACTATACCATAATAGTCAACTTTACAGACAACAATTGTTTGACAAAAAACGCCGTATTCGAATTTCGGTTTTGTTGAAGCTCATGAGCAGTAAATCTACTTGTCATTGTTGGAATCTGTGCTGTGACTACCTGTGCAATGTTACTAATAAAAATTACGTAAAACGGATTTTCTAGTCTTATTTTGACTTTTCTGAACTCGGGTCCCTATTTACAACTTAAACTAGATGGTTCTATCCCAAGGCCAATGTTGATTAGATAGCCAACACTCTCTGACCAACGATGCTCGACAAACAGAAAGTCATCTTTAAATGTGTACTCAATGCTGTTCATTCTTGACGTAGTATTAGTCATACATTAACAAATCGGGGTCGTAGTGCAGTTAGTAACCGAATCAGTGTAGGTTTTACATTTAATAGCTCTATCACAGACTTTACATTATTGCTTAATTTCAGGGAAGTAGTTAAGGGAAGCTGAATTAGCACGTTACTTGTACGACAAAAAAGACATCGGTTCCCTCCAATCATATACTAGACTTGTACTAGCCAATGAGAATTAGACTATATCTGCCCTCATATTGCGTTCCAAATAAGTTATTGTACAATTTTTACTTTTGCGTTATTCTATATGATTTCTAGAGATTCGTCGTGATAAGAGCCAGTTGTAATGTGTTTTTTCAGAAATATATACACGTAGTTACTGTACAATATTACTATGAATAATTCCTCTCAGACAGTTCTCACTTCACCTCCAAATGTCACTGCAATTTCTAATGTACATATAGTTGAAGTGTGGAGCTCATTGGTCGTGCAAACCGCTGTCTGTGTGATTGGCACAATATTGAACACGCTTAACGTTATTGTTTTTCGACACAGAAGATTTGACGCTACCCCGTATCTTTATATGACGGCACTGGCAGTGACTGATATCGGTTCACTTATAGTGCATATGCCGTATGGCTTGGCTCGGTAAGTCTGCAACATATTGATTTCAATCTTCTTCTGTAATAAATACTTGTTATGTACATGTTCAGGCAAATAAGCGCGCTGAATCACAAGCCCGCCATATTTACGGTTCTTAATCGATACAGTGAATTTATGTACACAAGTCTGGCTGTGCAGGATGAACTGAGGTTAGCTTCCGTTACCTGCTGAGCTTAAGTACAGACAGGGTTTCAACGCACTCTGGTTGACACATCGCCGTATACTGAACGAAGTATATGTGAACACCTTGATCTAAAGCCTAGCACTAGGAGGTGGACGAAGCGATCAGTCTTGCCTCAAAGTAAGTAAACTAGTCCGCGACTTTAGTAAATTTAATTAATCATAATGTGACAGGGTTAAGTGTTTTCTAGTTTCGTCACCATCAATTTTACATTCAAGTGTCATCAGAACCGAGCACTGTAAGAAAGCAGTAATTTTTTAAAGATTCTCAACGGACTTGTCGGTAGGTTTGTTGTATCCATACGAAAAAACCATAAGTTGTGCCACAGATATGCCATGTTGCAGTGAAAATCGGAATAGGAAAACTAGGCATTAAATTATGGTGCTGCTGAAAAATCCGACAATTTACGTTTAGGCTTAACAATAAATGTAACGAATGACACTCTGGTACATTGTCCACAGACCAAGTTGTATGACAGCAGAAAATTTAGCAGTTGAGTTGATCGTAATTTCGCTCAGCCAACAATATCACTCAATTGGAGCTGCATTTATGTTTGGTATATTTCGGCCAACTTCACAGTAAATGGAATTTCGTACTACATTATGCTTTGACCTTGTTCGTTCGGCACGCCCGTGATTCTAATTACCATTCGAAACCTAATCTAGTTACATACTGTTGAGTGTGACCTTGTGGCTTAGCTAAACCTGTGTGGAATAAGCAGATCGTGAAGGATGTCGTTTTAGTTAGGTAGCTTTCAGTAAGCTACTCGTCATCAAATGTTTGCCTAAGAAAACTAAGTTATACTATTACAGATACTGTTGACTGATTCAATGCATTTCACAGGTAACAGTTTCTTTGTTTTATATGATGATGTATGCCAAGAACGCGTAGGTTTATTTGGGATTATGGTTCCTAAGCCTCACGCAAGTTGTGGGCTTTGTGAGATAACGGCTTAACTGTTGGTAGTTAGAATGTGCAACACCGCAGAGAACTGATCCCCTTTTTAGTGTTCCGACGGAGTAATTTCAAAACTAAACAGTTAATTCAAATGTTGTTCGTATTGTTTCTCAAGTGTAGTACAGGTTGCAATGTCCGGAGAATTACTGCTTCCTCTGACAAGATTGACATTATTTTCAAGTATTTGTGACATTTCAGGCATGTATGAATTGACTCAAAGGACAACATGACTGCTAAAGAACACACTAAACAGAACATACGTTTCAGCTGGAGTTGTACATACGTTTACATAATTGACATTTCATGGAAATATCTCGAATCTCTGATACTAAGTAGTCTAAGATAAACGCACCAGTCGGGCCACCCGCTGATCTTTAATGGACAACTGTCGAGCATTCCACGAACGGAAGGTGAACACATACGACCTTACTGGCTTCATAGCGAGAATGCTGAGTTCTATGCACTCAATAAAAGAAAAGAGCAGCCAAGATAATACATAATCTGTTGAAACTGCTGCCGATATCAGAATATTGTGCTCTGCTTAAAGCAAAAAATATAACAAAGCCAGCTTTATCCATACTAGTATGTGAGCTGTTTTTTGACTGATGAGATCAAGCAATCCATATAAATGTAAGTCGTTGAACTGGATTGTTTGAAATGTCACACTGGGTTGCAGGTGGCATGATAACAGTTGATTTACTGAAGTGGTCAGGCCCAGAACGTTTTGTTGAACAAGCAATGATCATGTGAATGTGATACTGTTTACAACCAATTGCAGGGCATTGTAACTAGATTATATATGAAGCAAAATTTCCAAACACAGATATAATGCACACTGGAGTGACATGCCATACGTAACGAAAAGTAAATCTCAAATTAGCATCGACGGACAGACAGTTCAGTGCAAACGTGGCACAAATACTCCGATCCTATCATAGTGAAGTTGGTTGGGTTAGCCGTCATCAGTCTGTCTCTAGTACAATTAAAACTTGGATCAAATGTTTTTCTGAAAAAGGTCGGCTGATGTGCCGATTTAGATGCGAAATGTAAATGATGCTAAATTCACACATCGAAATATGCCGATTGTTTTGTAGGAAAAACATCACTCACAAATGATTAGACTATTCACATTCTTGTAAAACTTGATCGAGAACATTAAGGCAAAACACACAGTGCTTGAAATTGTCTCCCGGCTCAACTCATCACTACCGAGATATGAACTGCGTTCACTCGATCATGAGGCCATCTTTTATTCATTGCCCTTTGGACCTCACATTATCGAATGCAAACGGTCAGTCAAGCTTGACTGTAAGAATAACACGTTTAACACTCTTGTTTCCTATACAGCTATTGGAAGGGCGTACAACAGGGAGTTATTTGTCCGAATTAGTAGCAGAACCTCCTTTGTAAGTGGTTAGATTTTCGACTTGCTATCTCACCACAATCAGCATCATAACAGTGACTATTGTCGCAAGGGTTCCAACTCTCAGCCATCTGATAGCGCCATTTGTGGACTCGGCAATCTAATTTCGACGCATACACTTTCTTTGAACTCATTATCTGGAATCAGCTTGTATGAGGTTCAAATAGGACTACCTTTCTTCTGTGATGCAAGTGCTCCGATATTATTTGGGTAATCGGTCATCTGGGTATCACAAAACGTGGACTGATGAAAATAACTAGGTTAAGTTCTGGTTTGAGAAATGACATCACATATCACTGATTCAACTGCTACTGTTTTGCTTGAAAATTCCAACAATCGGAAAATGCGTTCCTCTTTACCGATCACTTCGTGTTTCTCTCGGGCTTTTTAACGACTCGTATGGTTCAGTAGTCATACATGCGTAAGCCACTGATTGTCCTGGTTGGTCTGTGTATCAGGAACTCTGTAAGTGAATGTTCTGCCACTTATAGAAGTCAACGGATATGCAAACATACGTTGTTTGACCTTTCAAGTGCAATGGTAGTGTTTTATTCGATAAAATGAAGGATCACTTACGAATCCTTCAAATTACTTACTTCTAACTGAACAGTCACATTTGGTGGAAAGGTTCGCATTTACACTGTCTTTCTAGCAAACCTCTTTTGGAAAAAGGCCGACTAGAAAGTTAGTCTGAATGCAAAAGATGCGACCAAATATGGGTTCTACTTCACATGAAATTACTCAAATTCATGGCTGCTCATCAGCAAACCACATGTTAGTTATACACTTTCGATGTTAACATGTGGATCTAACGGATACCAGTGTGAAAAGACTGATAAATTTTGTCTGGGTCGTCAGTTATCCTAGCAGTTTGGTAAATTCCACACAATACACTAAAATGGGGGAGTTACTATTTCAAATTGTGAAACCGTTGGTTGGTTTCATAGGCCAGGTGATAGAGCGCTTGCCAAGTTTAGGCATACTTTTCCTGTTGCTGGTTACAATTAATCCAAAACCCACACACACTTGTGTTTCTTCCAAACGGTCTTCGGCAGTTTTCTCGCATTAAGGTTATTTATTAATATCCTGTCTTATCCAACCTCTCTACAGGTGTGCATGTGTTGTATTCGCCACATACAAAAGTGGTAGATTGGATGACTGTTTTCAGGATGCGACTCCACGATATGACACTTCTTTTTGACTTCTCTAAAAATGGTTTCAAATATAACTCCTGTACTTAACAAAGCAGAGGTTCAAATACAAACAACTTTAGAATAGCTTAGAAGACTTGCGACTCAGAGGTGGTGACACTTTCTATTTAGATAAAACGTTTAGCCAGTCTTTTGTAAGAAGCTTGATGCAGTACTAGTAAATTCTAATTTAATTTCTCGCTGTTATCAGTACGTGAACTGTAGTCCTCATTTATTACAAAGTTGGACCAGGAAGCCTCTGGTAATAATGGAAAACTTGAGAGGTACTGGCAATATTCTGTTTTTGAAGCAGAGCTAAGGCGCAGTCAGTATTCTGATTAATGAAGCAGATCATATTAACATCGTCCCATTGAAGTCAGATCAGGTTTCAGAAGAATGATTCTGGAGAAAATAAAAACATCCCCTAGTGACATTTGAAACGGAATGAAATTATTGAATTCACCCCACTGACACTATGATCCCTAGATTTTATGGTGTGACTAAAACTCACAGGATTGGGACATTGCTCTAACCAGTCTAAAACTTATGGAACTCCACATACCGTCCAGTGAACACGACACCATATAACACACCAGAGTGCACATGATGACGCGGGGCAGTGAAAGCCGTAAAGAAGCTGTCTTGCTGATGACGCCTTACTTTCACTTACAGCTCGGGTGTTTGTTTGCAAGGTGTAGGCGCCTTGATTTTGTATGTTTGAATGCAGACGTAACTATTTTTAAGTGGTTAGGCCCCTTTCCCCTCCCCTTTCTTTTATCTTCCGTCTTATATGGTCTTTTTCTTTTGTGGTTGTGTGGCAGTTAAGCATCAGTGTGAACCACAGATGCATTGCTATCTATGTTGATGATTATGATGCACTGTTTAAGCCAACTCTACTCCATTGGGATGAGATTATTTTCAGCTCTTCATCCATAGTGTTTGTTGGGATCCTCACGCCTCTTGCCAGAGTCACAGTACACACTGGTTAGGCTCATGTCTGTTATGCCGATGATGATGATGATGATGGACCTTTTGAATGGAACTAAATGAAACAATTTTATCGTGTTTTATTTTACCTCTTTACACCCAGTTATCAGCTTTCCTTCAAGAGCAATCATAAACTCCCTCTGTGGTTATACTGAAAGCAGTGATGTAGATTTTCGTAAATCATTTATCCAAGTCAAACAACCAGTTCATCTGTTAATCAAACAACTACAGTTGAATTACAGCAAATATCTTTATAAGCATATTGATTGCTCGGAAAATGAAGAAGATTGATTGGAAGACATTTTCAATGTAGAATTAAAACACGAACAGGTGGGATCAATTGCTAATCAACGCAACCTAAAAATCCTCTGCTTATTTTACATTAATTTGCGAACCGAAACTGTCAGTTTTCATTGAAAACCGTAGTGAATACCTGAGTGAACATTCTGGGTGTACACATACGCTGACATGCGGTTGGTTCAGTTCAGAGCTGGCGGCGCAATATGGTTATTTGGAATGGCTAATAAGTATATCCCACCAGATTAGTGTCACTTACTTTGTAAGCTAACTGCACTAATAATTAGACAATCAGAGCCCTGTGAACATGCACCGATGACGCCACTGTCAATGAAATGACATTCAGGTGTCTAGTATTCATGCCAAATGGCTATCCAGTAAGGCTATAAAACACTGAAATGAATCAGGGAAGCTGCATTTACATGTACACATCAGTTTACCGCAAATTGTCGGAAACTATTGCGTGACGATTTTTGACTCACACTTAGTAAATATTTTATTGTTACACTTCGTTTTAGATTTGGATTTTCTTGCAAGCCCAAATATAAATGTCTATTTTCTGGTCTCAACTCTGTACTGTAAATCATCACTTACTCCATTTATGTTAACGGTAAGACCGGACCCTTATCTAACAGGATATGTAAGCGTTATCCAGTATAGCTCAACAACGCCGTGCTAGCGTACCAAATGGATTTTGAACGTTCCGACAACTAGAAGAAAATCTATCCACTTAAGATCAAAATGTCTAAGACAATCAGGCCTAAAGCTGTGCTTGAAACTGAAGGTGCTGGACTTTGTTTTTAGTACTCATCGCTGTGTGCTCAAAACGCTTCGTCCAGGCTTTGAAATGGCCCTGGCCAAACCAAATAGGGTACGTCCATCAGGATCCACTTATCTATTGACGTTCCCAATATGATCACAGTTTGATGTGACGGACGCTATCTATCCAACATCTTCACCATTTAACTCGTTAACGATACGTTTGTAAACAATATTATATAACTGTTTTATTCAGATGATAAAGCAATAAAGTCAAGCTTGTTCAGTGAACTGTAATTCCCATGAGAATTCCTGAAATTTTTAATCAGGTAAAACATTGCACACGATTCTTGCTCACAAAAGATCACGCCACCAGTGCATGTACTCTTCACAATTGGAACTACTCCAAAGCATAGTTGCAGACTTTACAAACAGGAGTTCGTTATTTCGGTTCAGTTTTTATTTGAACCAAGGTTTATAAAATCTTCACCATCAAGCACGTTTCTAAATTGTTCTCGGTCAGCATGGTGACTAAACACTGTGAACTTGATGCTGGTTTTCTTCTCGCTGCATTTTGTGAAAACAAACAAACGACGTCTTCTATTTGGTTGTTCTGAATGTTCCAGGTTTCCGGTGTGGTGAGAAATTAGTGCACGTCGGGAGTTTTCGGAGGACCACTACTAGAAACGGTTTCTGATCCTACACCCCGATAATGAACAATTTTGTAGAACGAATGCAACCCCCATTCATTAACTATTGTTTGGCACTTTGGTAAAGGGGTTTACACCTGAGTTCCTACAGGTCACCTTACGGCTGCTTCATCTGACTGAACAGTCCTTTTGATATAAGGTAACTACTACTTAAATGAATATTTCTTCCGGTGCTTCAGACTTAATTGCTTCATTGGTTACTTTTAAATGCGGATTTACTATAGAGCGTAAACCGTATAAGAGTTTTTATTCTTAAAGAGTAATGTTGATATGATTATGTAACGTTTTGCTGCGTTATAAATGTTAACTACAGCTGTGTTGATTGGTTTAATGTTAAATTATTCAGGCTTATATTGAAATTGTTTTCACTACTTCATACTCATCAAACATGTGTTCAAGGTTTTCAGCAAAATACTTTCGACATGATTTCACCTCATTCGTTGTCAACTGTAACTGGATGGGAGCAGACGAATAGCTATAAATCTCTGACCATTAATTTAGGTTTTATATCCATTATTTTCAATGATAGGCACACTAACTCTTCTTGGAATAGAAATGGATTATGTTTGTTGCAAATAAATTACTTTTGCACTGCAAGTCTCAAATTTACTTTTGTAGTGGTTGTGTAAAGTGGTCACAGTTAAAACTTTGTTATGCACAAGCTGTATGCCACGAGTTACCGTGAACGTAAACGACAGACATGTTTGCAGTTGTAGCTTAATTATGTTGCATATTCGTTATCGGCTACACGTTATTTCATGCAAACGAAGTGTAATGTTAACCACACCTTTTCAGCCGATAACGGGAAAGCTCATTTCCTTTTTGACAATAGAAACTATCTTTCAGAGAGCGACCGGAAGACACATTGGCATGGCAACATAACTAGCGCGATTCATGTCAGAATCAACCAATCATTGAGACGCTGCTGCCCATTGTAATTGTTACATGTGGAGTGAACGTTTCCATAAACACTGGCTTTAATATCTGTCATTTCCATCGTTGACAATAACTAATAAGACCAGATTGCCTGTTGTGTGTTCGGTGGTGTTTTGGTCCCGGCAGTATGCAGACATACAGTTGGATATACAATTGTTATACGTTGACACAATGATGAAGAACACAGGTTTCTTTCATGTACATACTGAATTACTGCTTCCTTCATTTAATAATGCGCTGCTTGTTGTAGCTGACGTGAAGCGCTTACTTGTAGTGTCTGCAGACTTCATTGTTGACGCAGAGTGACTTACCTCCACTCATAGTAAATCTTCTGTGAGGAGTCTTTTATTTCGCCGATTGCCTTGGTTTATTTGACCCGGCTACAACAGACATTCGGGTAAATACGGCGGACACAGCATGAATGCATCGATTCTCACTGGTGTGAATTTCATAGGATTAAACCGATGAGTTTATTCTAAGGAATAACGTCAGATGACGGAACATCTTTAGAAAGCATCTCAAGTCTCTGATCTGTAACCAACACTTCTTGTGCTGCTGTGGCCCGCAGACCACATGTTGTTGATTTTCAACTGTCAACACCTTTTTAAATCACCTTCTCTAAACGCCACATTTAGATAATATACTTCCATTATCCCAACGGTGTCTAAAAACACTGAAATTGCATATTAGCCATAGAATAATAGCGATCCATTATATTCATAATCTCATAAGATGTACCTGGGAGATATCCTCTGAAAGATAGTTTTAGGATCTCTATTCTGCATCCCTATCTGCCAGGTACCACTGAGTGGTCCAGCTAACTAGTCCAAGTAACAACGGACAGCACCAGCACAATTGGTTTTGTGAGGCCCAGATATAGTTCATTCTGCAGAATGTTAACTACCATGACTACGCATTTAACTTTCGGCTTCTTACAAGATGTTAAACATGATACTTATTCTCAAAAAATTGAATTAGAAAGCCCTAAATTTTAACCATGGTTATTCATATTGAATCTGGTACTTTGATGCATTTGAACGCTATTTTTGAGTTTTACTACTTTTTGTCAGTTTATTACGTTACAAGCGTAATAAGTTGTTTTTTAGTCAAAAGAGGTAAACACGGTGAGCATGAAACAAAACGATTCCGTAAACGGCCGTTAGTTGTTAAATGACTATTTCTTGGACAGACCGTTGCTTGACAATTGCCCGCACAGTTCCATGGCTTGCCAATGTTAACTGAGTTGCGCAACGTTTTCTTTTAAGAGCTTGCGTAAACATTGGATGAAACAGTTGATTTAGGAAAGAACACCTAATTCGCTACGTAAACTATAAACTGTTAGACAGAATTTTTCACTGAAATTTGATCTTTTAATTGTCGAACGGTACACGACCTTGAGATCGGCTGAAATTGTTATTTGGTATTGCGCAAACTTACCAATAATACATTGGTTGAACCGATCAGTATTTGGGGCATTTTACAAACATTTACATATTAGCTATCAGAAGGTTTGTTAGTATAAAAGCTTTTGTTTCGGAAAGGTGGTAGTTTCCCAGAGCGGTTATAAGCTACGAACACCGCTTAAGATTCGTCCAACGAGGTCGGCTTCTACGACTATTTCGATTCTGACAGGACCGATTGACCACTCCTATAGAGCGATATCTGAAGAAATACCTAAGCTGTCAAGGCCGTCATATGATGCAATTCAACTACAGAGATAAGCTTGTGGGAGGTAGTGAACATGAACCAATGAACGTCACCAATCACAATGTCCTATAGCACGGATGCGACCAGGTAGCTTCGCGAATATGTTTTAGTATTCCAAAATCAATCAGTGATTAGAGATGTAACTACAGTCATATCTATCAAGACTGCCATGTAGCCCACTGTGGTTGATCTATCCAGCCATGACAGCCTTAAGCCAAACTAGAATGTTCCACTTGTGTTATGAAGTAAGTCGTCCACAGTTTTGTACACCCTATTTTGAGAGTATATGGCATATTATCTTAGAAGTGCTGACAAAACTGATTGAAAAAGATGTGGTTGCTCTCACTTTTCATGCATCTTGGTGATTTTTCTGTGTGGGGGTTCGACATTTAAGTAGTTTTGTTGGCAATTCACTGAAAGATATCATGGCATATATTCTGAGCCGGACGTACATTTTTGCGGAGGACATAATTCATAATAGAAACAGTGCGTTCTGATCTTGCTCGAAGTTACAGTGGTTAGCAGCACCAAACATCGGTGACTGTATAGTGATTAGATTGAATGGGCATACCCCCATTTAACATGATGTTTTGTCTTTACGTTATCATATCCACTGCAGTTCAGCATCAATCACTGGTAGGGTAACTAATCTTTCTCTTTCGGTAAAGTGTTAACAGAATTAGTGGAAAAATTACATCTTGTACCAACCAAAGCTGCTCTTATGCACGACGAATAATATATATATATATATGGTGTCATTGCCGAAGAAAGCTTTTGTTATTCGCATATAGACTTATCACCTGCAGCAACCATCCACCAAGTTCGTAGTTTATTGCCAGCATACAGAATCTTCCAGTATGAGGACATTGTTCTCTTGTAACTTCCTCAGTAAAAACAGTGAATATTTGTTTCAGAACACACATACGACATTCCTACTGGTTCAGTATGTGATCATGACACCTACTTATCAATTTATCACGGTGGATCCGTGACCGCTGTTTCACTCTCACCTCAGATATTTTCCAAGCATTCCTGATGAGATTTGGCTTAAGTGAATATGGTGCTAAATGCGACAACTCTCCATCTTAATAAAAGTATTCGAAAATACTATTTCCACATCAGTATAATAAGGGCTGTTGTCAACGGATGACCACTACTACTAGCACATTTGCGATGGTCTATCTGAGCACGGAACCACTAACTACAGTCACTACTGTTCTAGGCACAACTTTGTGAAAGTGCTTTCGGTCGAATAACGTTTGCCAATTGTTGTCAGCAACAGAACTGCACAATTCGGAGAGTTTTCCATCGAACTCTTCTGAAACAAGTTGATCTTGTTTTTATAAATACAGTAATTAGTCTTAAAACTCAATAAGCGCCCCGAAAATTAATGGACAAATTGTTGTTGTATCGCATTATTCTCAAAAATGTAAATGCTGACAGGAATTCGACACAATTTTTTCATGGCGATAAACCGCCCATTAAAACTTTTGGCCGACAGTGGTCGTCAATATTTCCCTCTCAAACTCCGATTGCGTACAGAGTTTTAAAACTGAGTGTCAAAATCGAGTTTGTGGAAATCCACCACAGGATCGCGTCGATTTCCGATTCCTTTCAAATCTGACTTCTGTACCCTCTCCTGGGTTACGTTCCATAAATGGTACAGTCTGCGTGAAGACATTCACATGTAGTCTTTTAACCGAGTCGATTTCGAGGGGCTATCATGCATTTTCAAAAGATTCAATAATGTGTCCGCACGTACCAGGAAGGTTATGAATGTATATAAGTCTCTTACCCATGATTGATTTTGGAATACTAAAACATATTCGCGAAGCTACCTGGTCGCATCCGTGCTATAGGACATTGTGATTGGTGACGTTCATTGGTTCATGCTCACTACCTCCCACAAGCTTATCTCTGTAGTTGAATTGCATCATATGACGGCCTAGACAGCTCAAGTATTTCTTCAGATATCGCTCTATAGGAGTGGTCAATCGGTCCTGTCAGAATCGAAATAGTCGTAGAAGCCGACCTCGTTGGACGAATCTTAAGCGGTGTTCGTAGCTTATAACCGCTCTGGAAAACTACCACCGTCCTGAACCGAAAAGCTTTTATAACAACCATTGACTTATACATCCAAAAGGATGTAAATCCCGTGAGTACAACTTTTGTTTCAAAGACGAAACTCCACGATGTTCGGATCATTCGTGTTTTCGTTATTTTGCAACACACCAGTTAATATTTTTGGTATTTGGCTGAACGAACGGTTCAGCGACCTTTTAAGGAAACACACTTGAGGAAATAAGGTCAAGTGTGACGCGCCCAACTGCTAAAGTGTTTTGACAGATTAGATGTGTAAGACGAAACCGCTTCAAGCCTCCAATCATCAAGCTTTCAAACTATTTGTCTTCGAAGCGTACTCGCATGAGAGACTAACTACTTCAGTTGTCCACAAATATTCTTGTTGTTTATCAACATTATCCTCATTTAAACAGTCATTTTCGCCAAGTTGCTTATGCATATTTTTCATAGGTAAAAAGTTTGACACAGAAACATCATTCATTTGAGGTCTGTTAGATTTATGATACCCACTGTAACTCTCATAAAGACCGGAACATGGAGCACTGTTACCACTTTACCATCTCCCCTAAGCAGTTGTTTGCATGAAAATAATCGTCTTTGCCATTCCAGTTAATGGAAACTGCCATGAACTAGATTCGGGTAGTCCTGCAGACTTGCATACAGAGGAGGATTTACAAAGTAAATAGTTATAAATAATGATGAGGTTGTCAGTTACCGTCTGTTGTCAACTACTGCCCGTCTTATAGAACCGGTATCTAAGTGAAATTGCTCGACTAAGAATTTTACTCATTCTCATGTCTGACCTGTTTTCAACAAAACCTGCACATAACCACCGTGAGTTAACAGCAAAGCGCCTGTTCCAACTAGGTATGAGTTTACGAGAAGTGAGCTTACCAGCAGGAAATAAAAAGTTCTTCTGAGAACACTTTTGTTACAAGATAACGCACGTTAGTCAGTGGTTAGCTACACTATCTTCGTGATAAGCAGGCATGTTCAGTCACGTCACGAGCCATTATATACACCATGAACAAGCAATGTGTATCAAAAACGGAAGTAAACATTATGTCCATAGTATTCCTCTCCTACATTTGTTCAGTTTGAACGAGTGGAAGTTTCAAAAGTTCTGCGGAATGTGGAGACAATTGAAGTTACTTGATGTTGCAACACTTATTACTGCAACAATGCCTCTTGAAATTGTCCAAGGTACATGGAGCCCCAAAGTTTTATATACAAAGTTACTCAGTTCAGTTGTGAACAGTTTCAGTCCTGACCGGTCGAGCAATAGACTGTTGTTTTATTTGGACTATACGTGTAGTCGAAGTAGTAAAAATTACAACTGATTGGCACAGTCCGTACTAAGATTGTGCTGCATATTAACACTGACAAAGATTTAATCGTCAGACTAATAACTCACTAATCAAAAATATATTAAAATTGACAGCTTAGTGTGAAATTAGTTTCAGTACTTGTTAAAATGTGTTGCCAACAGTGTTCTGAATGAAATGGAACTGTTTCTCTGGTCACAGTGGCAGAGTGTGGAACAAACCACGCTGCTCGTTGGATTGAATAAAGTTAAATGTTTCCAGAGCTTTGGAGAGAATATGAATATCGAATCCCATTTATATTACGGCCTATTTATTGCTGCAGAAAGATTACATGAAGGTAAATGTTTATAGACATAAATAAGGTGAACAAAGTTAGCTTGTGAATGAACTATACAACACTATCACGTACAGATGGATCATTTTCGGTTGTTTTAGTTTGAAGGGAAGCAGATTCTGTGAACTTCATTCCAATCACTATTGTCTCTCATTGTCCAAAAGGAACATCTTAGTCCTGTGCAATTATTTGTATATGAGTGAATTTTGAACATACTGTTTTTAAGTGATCTCTGGTAATAATGATATTCTATTGAAAACAAACAACAGGAAAATTCAGCTGATAATTCTGAAACGGATCAAACGTGAGTGCTATTCAGCATGCAAAAAGAGCATTCATAATAGAAATAACGTGATCTACTGCACTGTATTGCTTCGCTGACACACCTGCTTGCAGCAAATGATGTATAGTTTGTAAGATGGCAGTTCAGTAAAGACGTTATAGACTATAGAACGTTTGAGAGTCTGTCAAACGTATTTCGTTTTACGAGATACTCTCAAAGATAAAATCAGTCAGTGACTTACAGAAAAATGATAAACCAAATTTCGGAACACATTCGCATGCTCAATTGTCTGCGATAAATTTGTGAAAGTTGTTCATGATTGATTATCTTCTGAAATAGACAGTAGTTTTGACCATAGTACTGTTCAAAGTATCTGGGAAATTTTTGCAATTAACTCTAATAACCAAATTCATGCATAGCGGAATGAATGTTTAAAAATTCAATGAATGCAAATATACTTTCATATATTCATATATATGTAAAAATATATATGCAATATAGTGTTTTTAAGGGGTTTAGTTCAAAATGAATACTGTTTCCCAGCAACTACTCATAGTTTTGAAAATCGAGAGCATGCATTGCTATCAACATTAGCTTCGATGCGACTGTTACATGCAACGGTGAATGACATGACCTTAACTGGTTCGGATGAATAAACCTAGTTGGAATATACAACGCAGCTATTAAGATTTATTTTATTTTAACCCAAATGTGTTCAATAGAACAGCTCGCTTCACTAATACTACTATTAACAGAAATAAGGTGTCACAGTTTCAGTGTTTGCAACAATAATTCGTTTTTGTTTGATGAATATTGTTACTGGGGAAAAACCTATTTCTTTTACTGGTGCTTCAAATTTTACTGAGTTTTGCAGAACAAAGATGATATTTTATTTACCTCAAGTAAACAAATGTTTTAGCACAGATCATTTTCCGTTTATTTGTTTCAATTAAAATGATGAAGTGGTAAACGGTTTAAATGGATATTAACTGCCAGTAAATTTCATTTGCGTAAAACAAGAAAACATTCAACCAACAGAATGATCAGAAATGAGACAATACCTCTTACACTGGATCCGTTGTAATGGTTGAAAACAAGTTACTGCCGAAAACTTGACCTGTCGGATTTCATAAACGGTCTAAAATGCCTCCGCTCATATATACCACCTCTTGTTCAAGTTTACTAGTTGTGTGCCGTCTTCTGGAAGGATGATTTCACTACTCAGTTACTGATAGCCAACTATAAACCAGGTCATTTCAAACTCCTCCTCTTATTCAGAATTACAGGTTGAAAGACAAGTAGTTTACTGACATATTGTGATGGTTGAGAGTATGATGCTCGTGAATTTGTGCTAGCTGATGGTACTTTGCGTCCTGTTAAGCCAGTTATGAATACCTGTGCTGTTCATATTTATTTGTGGTCAAATGTTTGCTATTTCAGGTTTTCATTGGTGGCAGATTACGAGCTAATCAAGTGGTGTTAACATACCACAAACAAACCACAACAATAATTTATCTTGCGACACAACGACTAAGTTAAATGTCTTCAGGTAAACGCAATTTGACGTCGAACGGAGTGTTATCACCAAGTGAAATAATCTGAAACTAGTCATAATAAGGGTCGTAATTTTCAACAAGAACAAAACGGAACATAGAAAGTCCGACAATTTCACCCACTTATGGGCAGCCTCCTTCTGAAGATCAAATAAATGATCGGTTTGACATGAGGAATGACTACCTAAATAAAGTGTCCCATATGCTTGAGGTTGACTCTACTAGTAAAGCCATTTGATCTAATGAACTTCTAATACCCTAGAGTTAGCTCACAGGCTTTGTGGGAAAATACATTTCGCGACAACTGTGTGCAATTATTAGTAAGCCAGTGTCTCTCGCGTATAAAAAGCAACTAATTATGATTGGACTATTGGGCCAAGGTAGCCATTTTTTGAGGTCTGTCGTACAACTTCACTACAGATGCAACATCAGTTTGTAGTGATCACAGAACTGTTAACAGTGGACTTTATGCCGCCCGCTTGGCAGGTTCTGTAAAAACCAGCTCTAGACGAAAGTCTTTCAGAAATTTACTCATTGAGTTTGCTTACGCTCCTACTGACTGTATTGGCGTCGGCGTCAAGGACGTGTTTTATTCGAATCTGTCCGCTTTCCTTCGGTCGACACGTGGCTCTGATATAGTCTTTCTGGCCGGAGATATGAATGCCTAGGTCGGTCACCTTGGTGAAGACAAACCTAGTTTAGGTGACAGGCTTGGGATAGTGTCACACCAATCAGATGCTGATAGGCGATTGTTCCAGCTGTGAGTTGAGCATAAGATATTTTTAGCTCGCACTAGTTTCAGGCATGGTGTGTGTCAGTGCTATACTTCGCGCCGCCTTCTCTGAATCAGGCCTGGTCTCAGATAGACTACAAAGCCGTTAGTTCTAGGTGGCAGCTTTCCATACAAGGCTGTCGTTCTTATTAGAACACATGCTTGGATTCAGGTCATGCGTTCATACACTGTCTTTTTGTTTTTCCTTTTGCTGGGCAACGGTCCCAACGATTGCAACGATTAGCTGTTGAGAACCTGACTTCACCATCGGTAAAACATAAGTAACGGAAGGTTCCCCCTGGTAGCCCACATAACAAGAAGAGATATCCGTAGTAAACCTAAACGTAGTCTAGAGGCAGATCATGGGACTTGATTAATGGAAAAAGTTAACGAAATGGAGATCGTTTTTGCTGTAATGAACACCTGACAAACTCTTCAAGCTGATCCGTGCTACTGTTCTCAGGTGACGATCTGTCAGTGAAGCTATCAGTGAGACAGATGACAAACTAACCTACAATTATTCCACAAAGTTAGAGCAATGGGCGGGACACTTTGAGGGTCAACTTGGATGACCTCTTGCATCCACCGTGTTCCTTCTACCAACCTGTGATGTAGCACCCTGGTCAGTTGATATGCAATCACCCACGGAGACTGAGGTTCGCAATTGCATCTCGGTCCTCAAATGCAATAAGGCTGCTGGTCCAGATGACCTCGTACCGGCACTTTTCAAAGAAGGTGGAGAGGTGTTGGTAGTAGTATGACCCAGTTGCTTCAAATTGTGTGGACCGTGGAGATTATTCCTCCGTGCTGGGGTCAACCGATAATATTTCCCAAATTCAGGAAAGGTAAAATGGGCTATTACGGAAACCATAGGGGGATTAGTTTAAACCAAGTCATTTCCAGAGTTCTGGCATCCATTATACTTCGTCGACTCACTGCAGTTCGTGAGGTAAACATTGGAGAAGAACAGGCAGGGTTTCGTCCTGGTCGGGGATGTGTAGATCATATTTTGCCTCCTCGTCAAATTCTAGAGCATCATCATGTATACCGCCGGCCAACAATCGCCGTATTTCTCGACTATAAAGGTGCGTCCGATTCAGTGGATCAATTTACACTTTTAAAGACGCTTAAACGCAGGGGTGTACCGACCAAGTATGTGAACATACTGTCGGCGCTTTATTCTCGTACATTAGCTCCGGTTAGGGTTTGCGGTGAATTACCTTACAGTTTCAGCACCATGAGCGGCGTACGTCAAGGCTGTCCCCTTTCACCATTCTTGTTTAATTTTGTGGTGGACTGTCTGATAGAGGATTATTTAAGGCACACAGGAGATGGCGGTGTGAACCTCGTGCCTAGTGGAAGGCAGACTGATCTTGATTATACTGACGACATTGTGTTGCTGACACTTTCCAAGCAGCACAAACAACGCTAAAGGCTATTTCGCGTTTTGCTAAATACTTCAGAATGCGCCTTGCAGTTCCAAAGTACAAAGTGACCCTGCAAGATTGTTGTGATTACGTAGATTTGTCCTTAAATAATGAAATCATGGAGATTGTTTATCGGTTTGTCTACCTTGGAAGCTGCATCGGCGGCGATTGTGGAAGCGTAGGGAATGAAATAGAAACATGCTAATCTGACACTTCTGACGAGAGAGATTTATCTCTCTGAAGCTGAAGGGTAGCGTATATAAAGCGACAGTGACGGCTATGTTACTTTACGAGAGCGGAACTTGACCGCTCAGGGTAGAAGACGTAAATCATCTTCAGGTGTTAGACCACCGATGTTTGCGTTCGATCGATCGCGTTAAATGGCCCCAACGAGTAAGCAACGAGGAAGATGGAAAGTGGGTATTTGGTAGTGATTGTCAAACTAGTTCTTTCGTTCAGTCATAACATTTACACAGACGTAAGTGGTTGCCATGTACTAGGAATGCCAGCTAGTAGTTTGCCTCACCGGGCACTGTTTGCCGACGCTGCGGCCTGTTGGCGCAAGGTGCGAGGTGGACCAAAGATGACCTGGCGTGGACAAATGAAATCGTTCACGAATAGGTTGGTCACTGTAGATCGGGTTCACCTCACGGGCCTTCGCGACTTACAAAGTCGGTTGCTTGAGGCGTTAGCTGAGATGGTATTTAATTGAACCCAGTGGCGTGGATGTTGTCGTTGTTTGTCTGAGATGCTTGTGGAGTGAGTGCATTTAATGACGCTGAGCAGCGAGAGGCGGAAGGAAGCTGTCTTGCTGATGACGCTTCATTTTCCCTTAGAGTTTGTTTGTTTATTTGCAAGAGGTAGTTACCGTGATGTTAAATGTTTGATTGTAAACATTGTTACCTTAGCAGTTAGTTCTCTTCCCCTCCTCCCTTTTTTATTTTCCGTTTTGTTATATGGGTTTTTATCTCTTCGTGGTTGTGTGGCACTTAAGCATCAGTGTGAACCACTGAAGTATTGCTACCTATGATGATGATCACACACTTAAGTGTTTGCATCCCCGGTTAATCGCGGTAGCACTGCCGTATTGATCACGTTCTATAACTTTGGCCTGATCTGTGGACATTCGCTCAACCTTGGTTAGGTGGTGGTTATCATCTAGGCTTCCATGATTAACCATCAACTAGAATTAGTTAGTTTTGGTGAGGAGTGCGGGAGCACGGTTGGAACAGGTCCGGACGGTTAGTCTTGAAGCACTCAAGATATAGTTAATGGATGTGGTGAGAGTGAATCGAATGTCCTAAACTATTTGGAGTCAAATGCGGATCAGCGGAAAAGAGATGGAAAATATCTTGCTTGTTGTGGGACATGATCGTGTCTGAAATCTACAATGGCGAATCCATCTGCTCACTAAAATATGACGCACATGTACTGTCATTTCTTAGCTACAGATGAATGAAACAATTACTTTTGCAGTTCAAAGTCTTGATAGACCTTATCAATACGTTCTACTGATCACACGGGAAAAAATCAGTTTGGTTGCGACCAAAGTTTAGTTGTCGAAGCGTAGAGATGTGTAACAATGTTGTCCGTTTGTTTGACTAGACTGTGATTGAGTATGCAGTACAGAATACTAGTGCTATTATATTGACAATAAGGCATGTGACACTTTCAAGAATACAAGTAGCCTCATGATTGGTCATTTTATGTTAAAGTTACTGTTGTATTATAACTACACAAAAAGTCGGCTTCATCTGTCTATCACGGTCCAGTGTTCTATTATACGTATTTCTGTTTTTATGGTCGACACTTCTGATTAGGTTATATATGCTCAGTTGAATGCAACAAAAAGTCAAATGGAAATGCAGGTATTACTCGTATGCAATATATCAACATTACATTCCATTGCACCAAATTACTTGTCACTCTTAGTATGTTTCACACTTTTCTCATTTAATTGACGAAATTCTTTAATGTCATATTTTCCTGAACAGGTGTGATCGACGAATTCCATTTTGCGCAACACAGTCGTTCAACTACTTGAGATTACAACTTTCGTATTATATGACGTACGTCAGCTTCGAGCTGGGTAACATGTTCGAAGCAATATCCGCTTGGATCACCTTATTGATCTGCATTGAGCGCTTGATCACCATGAGATGGCCCCATGTGGGAAAGATGAACTTCTCACGTCGACAAGGCAAATGGCAACTGACCTTGACTATCACGCTTGCAATTCTGTTCCACATACCTTTGTTTTTTGTACTGGAAATCAAACAGAAAGAAATCACAACAAATCTGAATGAGACCAGACGTTATCACGTTACAGTACTAACTCCGTTTGGAAACTCAATGTATTATTACGCTTACACATGGATTCGATTTCTCTTAGTGCAGTGTATTCCGTTAATTCTGTTGTGCATTGTAAATGTGTTACTTCTTATCGTCATTTGGTCCAGTTATTCAAATCAGAAAACTTATGAATTGAAGCGGAACAGAGAAGAAACAAATCGATCTAAAGCGCTTTTGTCGGTAATGAAAGAGCATCGAATTGAAATTGATCGCCAATCAGCCATGGAGACACAAGTAATTGATGACAGCCAAGTGGGGAGTATAGAGAAGTTCAGAAGTTCGGAACCAAGTCAATCTGACGTTCAAAAAGCATCCGGAAGATGGCAATCGAACAACAAGAAGAGAACAAAATCACTTCGTCCCACTCGGAAAAACATGACCAGACTGGATCGGGTACAGCAAGCTAACCACAAATTGACTATTTTACTCGTGGTCGTTAGCTTCTCTTTCCTGTTTGGTCAAATTCCGCAGGCTATTGCTTATGCCCACATCATAAAACTGTTCATTCCGAATAATTGCCCAGAATGTTATATGTATGCTAGCCTCTACCAACATCTTAGTCATCTGTTGTGTTTGATCACATCGACAACTAACTTCCTTTTATATGTCACTCTTAACAAACATTTCCGTGATCGTTTAAACGAACTGTGCTGTCACGTCTGATCAACATTTCGGATTCATCGAGGTTGTTCTCTTACTAGATTGTATGGTTTATTGTCTTTCAATTTATGGGAAATTAATCTCATGACAGTGGATTACACTAAATTTGAGTCACTCAATATGAACCCCAACTTTGGAACTGAGAGTTGTAATTGGTAAAATAGGCTAAACTTGTGAAAGTTTCATCTAGAAAAAGCTACAAGTAGGAAATAAAGATGTGGCACGAGGGGATAAAATTGAAACTCGGTGGGTTAATATGAAGTAGTTCTTGTAACTGAATAAACTAAACTCAACATATGAAATTGAGCAACATCTTTGTTCTGATCACACTCAAACACGCAACTAATTCCAATAAAGAAATGAACGTTCATTGAGTAGAAGTCGCAGCTGAATGAATTAAATGGTTGGTATTATTGGAATAATAATTACGGTATACAAGCGGTGTCGAAGCATTTGATGGTTAATGTCAGCAGATGTGTGGCTATTGGCCGCTGTTCATTTTAATCATCCAGCGTTACAAGAGCGTGTGATTTAGTAGGCCAGCCCGTCACATGCGTTCTCGATCTTCTCTGCGAAAGTTCGCTATTTGTAGAAATATTGGTTCAGATGAAATGTGAACAGCTTATGGACAGCAAACCGAGATCTAGCTACCCTTATCAGTCACAATATTCTCAAATCGGTAGAGACAATAACAGGACGGTTAGGCGCTTTATAAAGAATGACGTATAACAACCTACCCTTAGAAGTGAATCGGTCCTTCTGAAATCGAGATATTGTCATGTGAAACATTATGAAGTATCTGCAGAGATTCTCCGGAATACCCAGAAATGCTCCTCCCAGCTTACTTTAGGTCTTGCTCATCACACTAGAAAATCTAAATATGCGTTCTGGTGTGATGGCTAACATGAATTGGATTTACTTCACCTTTGTTCATCTGCACGTTTGTCTGTCCAACTCTCTAAGCCATAATTTCCTTCCCCAATATAATTTAGTCGTTTGAAAGTGATTACATGTCCACGATTGATCGAAATGTATAAAATATTGTCCCGGGGTACATCTGACATCAGTAAGAGTGAAACAATATTTAAAGTGACTTTTCTCCTTAAGATATCCTGCCATCTTCATGTATCCTTATTCGTAGTGAACAAAAGGAAGTTTGCCCATGCTTTAGGCATACACTAGAAACCATAATGGTGCGGATCTACTTGTATGCTGAAACAGATTGTTCACAGTTCAAAGTGTGTTGAGAAGATAACGTGAAACCACTTTAGCTATACCCGCAACAAACTGTGCGTTAAATAGTCAATCACTAAAGGAATATTCGTTTCCAAAGTTCAACTCCGTCCAAAATCGGACGATATGAAAACAATTCATGAAAACACTGAGCACGGTTTCCCTGAAACTTACTCGAATTTACCCATTTCGTAGAAAATTTGTCAGTAAGTTGTACCTGTATTCTTGTGAACATTAGAATCACAGATTTTGCAAAATGTTTCTATTAGGGTAAAGCTACGACATTTTTTATAGACACATTGATATATCATATGTCAGACAACTTGATTACGTCTGAATTCTGTTATGTTGCTTGGACGATAAGTCCAACATAATAAGTGAGACAGCGAGTGCTCCACAAAGCAACTGTATCGGGATTTATTGCCACGTAACGGCTTTTCTACGGTTGATCGTCTACATAGCATTGTTACTTAGCTTAATCCACAGCTTGTATTCACTGCTCCGATTAGCGCCGGTCTTGTTGAACCTTCCTGGTCCTGGCACATTCAAACACGATGCCTGTTGGAAGATTTTGATGACAGGTCGAATAGTTGAACTATGACGCTTGAACGGTATATCATAGCTCAAAATTGTCTAACAGAAAATATTCGCCTGAATAGATTACATGTAATTGAGCCTGCATAATAATCGGACGTATCCGAAGACAAATCGATCGCATATGAATTCTGTACTGGAACATTTCTGGGGAGTAAGTTCTGCTGTTAAGTCCTCAACTCTAGTTTTGGTGTGATTAGGGCTGGTATCAGTTGAAGTTTGGTTGACGACGTCCGGAAGTCACATATAGTGTCAAGATAAGACGAGAACTAGGTTGAATGAGATAAAGACGTGGAATAGTGTCAGAAACAGGAGAGAAGGCGCGATAAAACACATTAGGGAAACGATGAGGGAACTGAATTTAGCAAAATTATAAAGGGTAACAGCTGTAGTACAATTTTCGGATTGCTTATGGTGGTATCGCGGCACGTAAAGAAGCCGCTGCATTGGCTCAAATAAACAGAAAAACGGAGGTTTTTGTTCATTGGGAGCACGACAAGCAATAGAGTCAGCAATCACTTCTACCGAGTATAAATGGACATACATTTATAAGATAAATTTACTGACAGAGAGTGTACAAGATAATCACTGGAATAAGTCCGCATAGGGTTAAATCTGCAAGACCAACCTACCTGCAATACTGGATGTTCCGAAACAGCGTTGTTGAAACACGACAAATCGACGCAGAAACTCCACCGAAATGATACCTGTTATAAAATTACGGTTTATTGCCCAGTATGCTTCTGTGTATTACCCAGGGATACCAGATGTGGAGGGCGAAACTAGTTTCCCTGCGCACGTCATTCGCAGTGATTTCCGTTGTTCGGCTCTGTCTGATTACATACGGTCGTCATACAGATGACTGCATTTTCGGTTTCCACACGGGAACGCTGCTTTTCCATAAATAACACTGACATATAAATATGTTGGAAAGTCAAACAGAACAGGGTAAGGGGGCGTCTGCATTTCCAGCAAACGCAACCCCTGTGCGGTAATCAGGTACTAGAACGCATAATGGCATTGAAGACGGACTGATTTCGGTCATACAACACGTAAGGTGCGAGGCGAATACTCAAAACCTTTGATCGATTCACCAAAATCAGTATCATCGTGATTCACCTATTCACCTAATTAGACTGGAAGAGATCTACCCCAGTGTTTGTGAGTTGTCCACTGCTTTTACTAACTTTAAATCTGGCAGCCATAATATAACCAAAGAAACGGTGTAAACCTTTGAGTAAACCCTTGTTAGAACAGTTAGTGGTCAGGAGACGAACGCATGCTTCCTTTGTGGACACGGATGCACAAGTGTGCTCATATTATTGATTGAAGCGAATACTACGTCTAGTTAGCTGTCCAGTTTACATCATATTTCATTCACTTCTGCTTTGAAGAGTGGGTTATGCATGGTGTTATTTTTTCTATAGCAGACCTGTTGCTCCCACCAGTGTTGTTAAGTCAGCAGACATTTTATACTCTGTAAGTTTTAGCAGGTAAAGTGGATTTGAGTTGATCAGAAATAGATGTAACCGGATAGACATCATATACTGATGTTAGAATATATTAGTGACACGGACACAGTTTAAAACCATCGGGTCAGAATTCTTCTCCAAGGTTATTGGTAACATTACTGACGACATGTTCGAAAAGTTGTTGACGTTATTGGCAAAACAGCACAAACGTTATGTCATGATTGATAACCGGAACCAGGTGACAAGCGGATCAGGCAAACGAGTGTTTATAGTGTACTAAACCAGAGCCATTCTGCTTTTAATACCGGGTCTGAGTTGGCCCTGGCTAATTATTCGGACTACCGATGTGCACAATTTTGCGTATATACCGATTGGTCACCCCCTAAGGTTCATAAAACATCTTTTGGAGTTTGCTCGAAAATATCTTATCCTAGCTGCGCTCAACTAAAGAAGTACAATGAAATATAGAACGGATTGGCTTGACAGTCCTGTCAGAGTTGTCTTTTTTTGTATACAACGGCTATTTCAACACTGTGCACATTGGTCCTCTGGCCCGGTTGGTTGATTATTATGGAATTCAAATGGCAGCTTTAAGTGACGTCAGTCAAACAGTTAGTAAGTCCAAAATCTTAGCAACTACGATCAACGTATGTGGGTTATTCCGGCGGATCTATACTGCACGAGGTGGCCATGAGACACGATTCATCAACTAAGTTTGGTTGATGTAGAGGAGACAACTGGAGAGCCTATAGGACTTCAACAGTTGCAATCAGTTACGACCGGTATTGAGTTGTCATGAAAACAAAATCCTTTAATACTCAACAATGTTCAGATTTGATTGATATATCGGATCAGTAATTTGGTCACCGTAGTTCACTGTGTTTAACGAAAGTCATATGGTGCAGCTTCTCTCTTCTTTGTTGCTGAACGATTTTCTGTCCAACAGTGATGTCAGAATGACTCAAATCACCTAGGGGATGGCGACCATGACTGTTTTAGCTTATCTACCGTTATGAGGTTGCAACGCAATGCGAACTCCTTTCAGTGACATCCCTTACCCTGGCCTAGTGACACATTCTAATTTATGGTCGACGTCACTTGGAGTTGACATCTGAACTCAACAGTAATCAATCAGCCGGGCCGGAGGATCAGTCAGAACAATGCTGGGCACCGGTATTCGGTTCGGTGCACCTTTATGTATATACCTTTGATTCTCACTGTTGACTCGGTTGTATTGTCACTGATGGAGTGATCAACTGTTGGAGAAAAACGACACTTTGCAAGATGCTAACAGTTCGTTTACTGTTTTCACTCGCGGATGGCAAACATTAGATTACCTGCGGTATGTGAGTAGCCCGGTTGTTCTCAACCGTTCAACCGAAAATGGAAGTGTTATGTAATATAGATACCCTTATAGGCCATCAATTAGTTGAACCAAGACTGACTTCCAAAAAATGGGAAGTACTAAACCGATTTGTGGTTGCTCTGAAAAGTGGACTCTTCGTTCACAGAGAGGATGTGGATTTACGGCTGCAACCCCATCATTCTCCACTCTTGTTGATTGTACACACTCTGAGGGTCTTCATTCTATATTTTCTTGTGATGCCCTTGCTATTGCGTTTTAACTCCTGTTTTCACCATGCTCCAGACATTCTCAATTTGATTCAACATTGGTGATTAGGGTGCCAGTCGTAACAGTTGTCCTCCATCATAGAAATACTCAGCACACACTTTCCACAACAGTGTGTGACACGGTGCGTTTTCGCATATCAGCACAATGTCCGACATGGGTGTACTGACCCTCATGATCTAGCAAGGGTCACAACCAGCCTTTGCAATTGCTACTGTTGTATGCTCTCCTCGTCGTCCTTTAGGTTGCCACCGAGCTTGATGTCATAGCTCCAGTAACGACTTCCGGTACTTGTTACAGAGACGTATACTCCTGTTCCGTTTTGATGAACGTTTATCGACCTCGTACAGAACAAGCTGAAGTTCGTCTCATTCATTCAACAAATAGTCTCTGAGTTTATGTAACACCCCATCAGTCGATCTGTAAACAGTCAATGTAATTCCAAATTATCGTTTGAGGTCATGCCAACGGGTGCTTAACATTTATGCATCGGTCATCTGCGTATTGACTAATCTTTGTGGTCAGTTAATTCTTCGCAAACTGGCGCAATCCAAAAATGGCAGTGTAATTGTTAGGTCTACGGGAATCCACTCCAGCAACATACTCATCATTGATTCCGTCACAGTCTTGCTTCTATATCCTTGGCGAGGCTGGGCTTCACAGCGGATACCATCCACATGAGGCCATTTGTAAGCGGTATTACACTTTACTCCGTTCAGAATGGCAATCGTGGCCTGTTAGCGCCCTCCCATTTGAATGCTTCCATATTAGGTCTACTGTTTCCGGGATTGATGCGAGTATACTTGCGTCCACTTGCCATGTATGCAAGGGGACTAATGGAAATGTTTTCACAAATTAGTTCACTCAGACAGCACAGTTGAATGTCTATCACGACCCCAAAGCACAATTCTATTGGACGTGAAGTCTACAGACGTCCCTAACCACCCGCAACCCTTTACCTACCGAAGAAGTCAATATGGCCCCCAGTTTGGTAAATTAGTAGGAGCGGGGTCAGATGATCTGTGCTGCACGTTCTCATTAGGCAAAGCCGTTGACAACTATGGAATAACCCCTACCACTTCCTCGATTAAAGTTGCCAACTCGAAGTGCTCTGATTAAGATTGGTTGTCCCATCCGGTTAGTTAGGCGATCGCCTTCTTGCCGTCATACCCAGTTTTTTAACGTGGAAAATATAATGCACCGAAGTTAATTGTGTTAGCATGTAATGAAAAATCTTGTGCCTAACTACGGAACAGACGTAAAATGGTATATACACACGTGGCTAAATTTGGTCATGATGTCAATGTCAGTGTTGCATCCTGTAGAATATATTTCGTCACATGCGTTCACTCTAGACGCCTGAAATTTTGCATTCTACGGTTGTAGACTTTGTCCGACTAAGTTTATAGAAGGCAAGCTGTGCTTGCTGAATTCCATTGTTCAAACACTTAAGTGTTCCCAACATTCAGTGACTTAAACGAATGATGCGTAACTATGGTGGTTACATAAGGAAACTAAACTTACATTCACACTATTGTCCTGTAGACTGATGTACATTTCTATTCATTCAGACTGAACATCACCTAAAAGTGGTCGCACCTGTCGTATTCCCATAAACTTTCCAGTCGAGCCCCTTTGAAAGGGGGCAAATGGAAATTCTTCAGGGCTTTCAATCTAGTCCATAAGCCCCTTCTGTATGCAACAACCGAATATCCGACGGACAACCAGACTGACAGGTGACCTTGATCATGTAACCTGACCAGATGCACTAGCCATTTATGAGGCTTGTGGTTGTGGTAATCAGCCTACTTCATAACCCTTGGAATGCGATACCAGACGGTGACATTTTGAACGAAATAGATTTTCTTGATGGTCACATGACAACTGATTAAGCCAGTCTTTATTGGGTACCAGTTGCACTTAGAATTATACCATTCGGTTTGCAAGGTTGAAACAATCATTTATTTTAGTAAGCATAACTATTACTTTCTGGGCACAACTGACAGGAGAGTTAAATAAAATGTCAACCTGTAAGCTTTTTCGAGAGGGAATTTCGCTCTCGCTTCACCCACACACATCAAGGTATCACTACGGGTACCAGGCACTTTCAGTTGCATTATGTCAAACGACCACGCAAAGTCGGTCATTCAGACATCATCCATACTGCCATAAATCGCTACTTTTCATATAAAATGTACATTGCACCATACCCCCAAAAAGACACTCTGGATCGTCCACATAATAGTAGTACGTTTGATAGGGATCGATTTTTTCTTGTAACAAATAAATCGGAATATCTTGCTCCTGAAGTTAATGCGATTATCCTCTCAAATTGCTCGGAAGTCACATCAAAAACCGGGTGCAAAAAGCGACTTTATTCCGCTACAAAACGTGCAACAGAGTGAAAAATACGGGTTATTTATGTGGTGCATAATAACTAACAGATCTTCTTGAGTTAGAAAACTGAAGGCCAGTTATTAGGACTGGTAGCTAAGGTAATTAAGCTACCAATGAGCATGGTGCAATAAAGGTCGAGTATGTGAAAAAAAATAGCTAAGGTTATCTTTGGACTGTCGTGTTGATTTCTGTCAATCTTCACTGCACGAAATTGTTTTTTCGATGAAGAAGGCGGTTTGGACAGGAAAGACTGGGTTGTCTAACACTTCTCAACTATGAATGTTTTACTTATCTATTTTTATTATCCCAACAAGTTTTACCGCTTCGAACTAGATGATTTCGTACTTTGTTCGTAAAGAACAACATTGTTTTGAAACTACCATTCAACGGAAATGCAGAATCCTAGTTAAAAATGTGTCAACCGACCAACTATACCAGTAGTCCCCATTATGTTGGGAATTCTGTTCGAAAATTCCACTAGTAGCACTGCTTAGTCTAAAATACACTATATGAAATAATTTTGCCTCTTTCGTGATCCAAGTAACCGAATTTTTCTGTGGCTCATCGTCATTGCGTCACACTACTGGATGTCTCCAAAAAAAAATCCGGCCAATGTACCTTGGCGTAGCTTCATTCTGGGCCAAAACAGAGAGAACGGGCGTTCAGCGTCATCTGCCACACCACGACTACACCGTGGTGAAAAATCAAGTGGCTTATTCTCTCTATGGTCACAATTCGCTTATGTCACCAGATTTCGTGTGCAAAACAGTTTGTTCCCACCTTGGAGTCATAGTGGTAAATCAGATACATTCAAAAAAAACGAACCAACTTGTAACCTTCTTTCCTACCTCGACCAATTAACCCGGATTAGCTGAAGCCTACCTTGCTTGTAGACATCACTACAAATAAGTCTGTGTATTATCCAATCACCTTGCCTCTCGTTCCAATTTCGATCGGTATATTCTGCACTGTTATTTAGTTCAATACTCTCGTCCCAGCACCGTTGATAATTCACGAAAAACGGCACTAACACATAAACAACTGGCTTCACATAAAGCACGGCCCAACTTTCACATGTGAGCGCTCAGCTATTCTCGCTGGTTAGTAATGACTAGTTGGCTGGATCGTTTTGATGGGACACAGTAACTACCCAGTAACTCCAGCAAAGTACCCCCTGACCGGGACTTCCGAGGGAGTTGGGATTTTTAGACGAGACTCAATTGTTAAAAATCAGGCCTGCTATTGGATTCGAACCAGCGTCAGAAACATCACGCCCAAACGCATCAAGCGCTTTACCAGCTGAGCTACGAAGTCACGTCAGGAGCTCGGAAATTTCGCATATGGACTGTTTTACCTACCCATCCCAATGTCTGATACCATTATTTGTAACACAGTTTTTATGCTCAACAATGGTGTTGGTGAATTCTAGCGTGAACTGTTTGAGAAATCCTACCGGGGCAATCGATCCCCTGGATCATTCGGTGAAATCCACATGAGACAGTGGGACAGGCGATTAACCGATTCCAAATGTGAAATTTTCAAACTCCCGATGTAGCCTCGTAGTTCAGCTGGTAGAGCGACTGTTGCATTTGGGCATGGTGTTTCTGTTACTGGTTCGAATCCAGTCGAAGCCCTGATTTTTCACAATTGCGCCCCATCCAAAACCATAAATCTGGTATACTACTTACCAGTGATACAAACTGTCGGTACCATCTCACACTGTGTCTACCAATTTACATGTAACTGCAGAGAAAGTTACATAGGCAGAACCGAGAGATGTTTTATTTCCAGAGTGAAGGAACACCTGCATAAATGGGTGCAGATCTCAGCATTGCCGAAGAACAGCAATGTTGTTGACCCGCGCAAACAACCGATATCTGCAATCGCAAGACACATCTCGACCACTGGTCACGTCATCGATCCGGCTTGTGCATTCACAATCTTATCACGTCATCCCAGTTCAAAATTCCTGAGATTTGCTGAGGCTGTCGCAATCAATCGACTGAAACCGGCCCTATGTGTTCAGAAACAATTGTTCGTGAACTTGACCCTGCCCTGGATTTAGTGACCTTTCCTAACACATCAATTGACTATCCACTCAATCCATCCCTAACTGTTCGATATGAAAAAGCCGTTTCATGTTATTGTAAATTTGGTACTGATGAATCAATAAAAAATGCTTGCATCTACCAGTTTTCGTGTTCTAACAACTCAAGTTGTCGTTAATCACTCATTCACACGTGAAGCGTAGAGTATGCGAATGCGAATTCTTTTAACGAATGTGTAGTAAGAAGTGTTTTGTATTCATGTAACCAAAAACTGGAACGCAGAACAACTTAACAGCTCAAAAAACGGCTGTCAAATAATGACCTTACCTGAATTTTAAAAGGTACGTTGAACGATATATTTTACAAGTCGCCAAATAATGTTTAGCACTAGCTCATTGGCGGAAATCCTGACTTCGGTTGGATTCAAACTAACTGAAGATACAACGTGTCCCCACTGTGAGCTAGGAAGCGACACCGAAAACTCAGAAATCTCATATCTGAACCCAGTCACCAACAAAACCCAGCGTTATATACGGAATCCACCGAAAAGTCCAGGAGATTGTCTTCTTCTCCATGGTTACTCAGCCCACCAACATTAATGTTTAGCATTGAAATTGTGTTGTTACCTAGTAATTTGTCGGAATAGAAAATGTTTGAGACCCAACTGTGAAATATTAGAACTTTTGCTAGATTCGAACTGGTGAGAGAAACGGTAGGTTTCTGAACACCCCTATCAAATATGAGGAATTCCATATCAAATTAAGCAAACACATTCGAATAAACCTGAAGTGATAGGTGACTTAAAATTTTACGTATGCACACACAATCTTTTATCAAACCGTACGAAAGCTATGGCTTAGAACAAGCTCAAATCTGGTTCCCCTGAAATGTGCCAGCTGTCTGAATAAATTTAACGGTGAAACGAAAACCAAACAAAAATTAATCAGTCGCCTCTTCAGAATCGACGGAATTTCGTGTTTTGAAACGAAATAACACACCAACCTCACTTTTTTCCAACTCATATAGCGCGCACACATTGGTGTTACTAAAACTTCGGTTAATTACCTCATATGTTAAACTGCGGATTTTTACATTAAGTCAAGTAATTTTAAGATTTTTCCCTTCTCTCTCTCTCTCTCTCCCTCTCTCTCTCTCTCTCTCTCTCTCTCTCTATATATATATATATATATATATATATAGAACTCACTGCACATAAACCAGCCGTGTTAAGAATTTCGACAATTATGAAGTCGAAACTTCAGTTCATTAGTTGGATTGATTTTGTCCAATCATTGATCAGTTCAAATAAATCCTGATTGGAGTGTCTGAATTTTTTGTTTTACTTGGGTTAGAACAGCGACCAGCAAGCGGCTTCAGTGATGTATACGTTACTTTATCAGAAATCCTCATCTGTAGGCACCTGAAGAGGTGCTCCTCTGCGTTTTCCTGTTCCAGCAACATCATCCACTCTCTCTATTAGCTGAAACTTTGTTTGGTCATCTGGTATTGCTAACACCTTCTGTACACAGACATCCTTGTCTAGAATGACGGTCCCAGAGCCTTTGTCCGACTTACGTTTAAGGATGTTTTCTGACTTAATTTTTTTTAACGATTGCAGGTGTTGCCTCGTGATAGCACACCGCCTATTAATCACAGTCGTGATAAACCCATAAGCTATACCGGTGAACTTAGTCTTTAACCGACCTAGGTTGTCTGCACTAGTTTGTCAAAGATTAGATAATCGATCAGTAACACTCCCAAATTGGGATAACACTAATGAATACACTTTTCACACGAGGAAGGCGAATTTGTACGCGTGATAGACTTGCGGAAGAACTAGACCTGATTAATTCCGTCCTACGACCGAATGGTCACCACAGAAAGTTAGTAAATAAACAGAGTAGACAAAAAGTACCATGCGAAGAAGTGGTCACTGTGGAGGAAAGAAGGTCTATGTAGAGCTGACTTGTAAGGGTGATTATATCATGCCTCAAACAAAATAACGGTTGAGGAATTTAAGTAAGCAAACTTTCAGTGTAGCTGAACTCCGTGTAATCGTTCGGAGCTCAAGGGAGATTAGCCTATCGGTTCCACTTCACATTATATTTACCAATTTGTATGTAACCGCGGCAAAAGTTACATAGGCAGAACCGAGAGATGTTTGAGTTTTAGAATAAAGAAACATTTATCTAAGTTAGTACAGAAGTCCGTGTTACTGGAGAACGGGGATGTTGTTGAAACAAGTAAACAGCCAGTTTCCTCAGACGTTAGACATGCCCTGACCACTGGTCACGTTATCGATTCATCTTGTGCATTCAGAATGCTGTTACAACATTCTAACCCAAGATTCTTACGGTTTTCCGAAGCAGTCGCAGTCAACCAACTCAAGCCAACTTTCTGCGTTAAGAACCAGGTGTTCATGAACTTGACCTCTCCCTGGACTTAATGACTTATCCTGACCCGTTTAGTGATTACTCACCCGCCTAATTCTTTCCCATTAAAAACCATTCACACTGTTTTAAACTTAATGCTAAGGAGTCAACAGTTTTTATATTCTAACTGCTTTGTTCAAATTATAAAATCACTTCAAAGATGAAGGATGGCCTGTTTTATATTAGGCCGTCGACTTAAACTGTGTACAAAACGCAGATTTGGTGTTAACTTGAAACAGTTTACTTTAGTTAGATTAAAATTAACATCCGACAATTATTTTGACAGATGTTATCAACGTCAATGGAAACGGAGTTATTTCCCACAGATCATGTACTGTTAATCGTTGATTTTCGAAACCTGTAAAACGGTTCACAATCAGAACCCTACAGACAGTGGTAAGCTTCAGTAAACAAACGCGGACAACGTGTGAACTCAAAAGGTTGCAGTGGAACGCACAGAAAAGTAAGCTGTATTGTTGCATATGAGATGGCACGAGTTTGATGTCTATATCATCTAGAATTAATCCACAGAATGTGAATGTATATTTAATCCCTTTTCAGCGACAACAACCACAAAAGCAGTCAATGTGGCATTCTGTATAGGAAGTATAAATAATTTCAGTTCCAGGGAGGAAAACCTTCCTGAATAAACTGCTCACGCACAGTTGAGACAAGGTGGCGTGTTGTATGCGTAGAAATCATCAGTTGGAGTGGTCTGACTGCAAAAAGTCAAATAACTTTATCAGCTGCCTCCTTACTGTTACTTTTGCGTACATGTTATATTCTCATGTCTGTGACTGAGGGGACCAAACAAAACCACGGTTTCTGTATACTGTTTGATGGTCTCGAGGACAAAATTTTAGTCTAAGCTCCTTAAGTTCATCTATTACAAATAAAGTCAAATAAGATGATATTTTTCAAACGTTTGAAGCCAATTTGGTCGAAAGTATTTGACAAATGTCTAATATTTAGCCACCACTGTTAAAAGAGTTCGAGACCTATAGTAGCATTTTGTCTATATCAATCGTAGAGCTATAACAGTCAGCTGTAAACACATTCGCATTCATAATCAGAATTTTGGTCATCAGTCGTTTGAGATGAAGTTTTGTAAATGTTTCTACGCAACAGATGATCAGCAAAAAACATTTTAGATCTTATCACTCCCGTTTGATGTAGTTACCTAGACACATTTGTCAGATCATATGGGTTTGTATTCAGACCAAGGCATGCTTATAAATACTCAGAACAAACGAGAAAAATTATGAGTACTGATCACTCCTTCTTACATTTCGTTACTCGGTAAGTTGTACTGAACCGTTCAATTATCCACTGTTCAGAACGTCCGAAAACGGTATGCCCCTTTCTATCTCTTCTTAATGAGAAGCTGTCCAATTTGGGTATCAAAGATTCCGAAATTCTTTAAGACATAATAGGACATATTCTCGACATATGGTTTGTAGAGAGTCAATCAGATGCAAAGCATGCCGTCAAACTATCATCTGGAAAATATCATTTATTGTCGGACTTTTGCAACATCATCAGTCTGCACGCAAAATTTACCATTATAATTAAGTTGGGAATTCTGGATGTACAAAAGAACAAAATCGCCATGGCAACCAGTACGGACAATTTGGTAGATTTCAACGGGAGATAAAGCTTCATGTAAGATCAAAAAACCTCGTACAAACGTATTTTTGTGAAAAGATGAACCGACATCAACAATACATGATTCCTTAAAATTCCCCGATCGTCTACAGACGTTTGACCAGTTCAATTGAATCTTTTTCGAAACTTATAGAAAGAGTCGACCAATTTGGTATGAAAGTTACCTGCACTTTTTGTAATTTGGAGCATACCTCCTTTATGATGTTATACAGGTTTCCGAGATGAAATTGAGTTTGCAAAAGGTCAGAACATTTTGATGGAGTTTCAAACTCTAACTATGAAGATACTACTTCCAACTGTGTACGCGTAAACTGTGCTGTTGTCAATCTGTGGTCATCGCTCAGTTTGTCACAGGAAAGATTTTTCTTTTTATAAACAGATTGCGAGGTTTGGTAGGTGAGAATATTCTATATGCGGGTCTTCTCAGGTATACTTCGAAAACTTGCTGAATGATATATAGCACATTAAAGAAAGACCATCGAGATTAATAGTAGTTTCGTTGAGTTTTCAAGAACTCACCCAAACTCTGACTGGTGGCGACCGCTGTCCATCGCTAAACGTATCAAATTCAATTTGTTGCATTCAAACTTCTTTTGAATGCTTCGCAATCAGGTTGTACGAAATGAAATTACATGGGATAATCAGGTGCAAAGTTGGGTTCGTTAGTTGGGAGGAAAGGGAGGTAGAACATTGTCCGGTGGTTTCGATTCATGAAGCCTGGATGTGGAAAGATGATCATGTAAGTTATACGGAATTGGTGAAATAATAATTTCGTGTACGACTGCAAAGTTATTAAACGTTTGGCGTTTTGAAGAGACTTTCTCGTGGGTTCTTTAGGGCCTAAATATAATCTCTTGTCAATGTCCCATGCACATTGGGTTTTACGCTGAGGTATTGGTAGCATTCACTGACCAAAGTTGTCTTAAACTGTTCCAAATTTGTTTGAGGTGACATTGCGAGACCATCCAGTTGACTGAACGTGTTTTCGAATTGAACTTCTAGATCAAGCTGTTCAATACGCTGCGTCGGACAACCAAATTTTGGACCCAGTGACAGAGCTTCCACAAGTTCATCTGATAAACACCATGGCGAGAGATTATGAACGTACCTGTGCGGGTTCGTCGGGATAGCCGCCGGTTCTGGACTATAGTTCGGGCTGCAGTTCAATGGCTTACCGTCGTTGGAACACTTGACACGGCACCACAGCAACCATATCCGTAATCCCAAGATGACATCAGATTCACACTGTATTAAATTTCGTGAAATCCTTACTTGACAACTAATTTCATATTTATTGTGTTGTATTTGGCTTAAAGATGATACACCGAAAACGAGCTTGTTCGCCACGTTTTGACTTTTGATGAAATCTCCGGGTATATTTGAAAAACTGAAACCTATATCTTCATTCCACTTGACAGCACAACAATGCTTTCGTGCGTTACACTTCCATTGCTTTGCAATGTGTGAAGTGTCCTTGCCATCACTCATTTGCTTACCAAAAGGACACGACGTGTATGTTCGTTCATCTGGATGTGTGCCGAAATCATGGCATATCAGACCACACTCCAGTCTACCATTAACCTACGTTATAACGGCTAGCTGTCTTGCCTGAAAGAGATGTGATCAGCCGAGTGAAATGAGTCTGGTTGAACTGATAGCGCTCAGCCTTAGTCAGGCAACCCATCTGTTTCGATAACTAAGCAAAACTGAAGTGTTGCTTGATTCATTCCGAGTGAGTTGTTCTTCAGATCGTGCTCAGCCAGGTATTAATGCCGGTCATGTCCAAATTATTTCAGGTCCGCCTCAAATAACCGATATACAAACATCCTCGTATTTTTGACCAGGCTCGTAGGGTGAAATTATTCTATAAAGAAAAACCTATTGCAGATATATTAGAATTTGTCATATACACCTGCGTTGATTGCAGCGACATGTAGTAAGGGAGCCACAGCTCAATTTAGTCTATCCGACTAACATGTGCTACAACAGATACACGTAAGTAACTCATACACACAGTTGCTTGCGGTCAGGTTTATTGACATGGGTTCATAATGTGCATTAGTCATTTCGGTGGTACGCTCGTATACTCTGCGCCACATAATAGAAACCAAAAGAGAGACTGCAGTGAGTGTCTGGATCACATTGTTAGTGTGAACACTGCATCAGCGTGTTACTTCAAGTTTAGTATGATCTAATGACAGGAGTTGTTCACAAAGCGCCAGACACAACTTAACCAAGTAAGGTGGCTATCTTGCTGACTACATTATTCGTTTAGAACGATCCTTTTAAAAGGTATTTTCAGAAAACCTCAGGTTAAGATATGGCTGTTGCGATGATAATATGCCTCACTGATTAAACGTCTGGCTGAAATATACAACAGGCCGATGAATGAATGAACTTCGTATTCTGACCACATGGGACACAATCCAGTGAGCGCATGACCGAAGTTACTCATTCAGAATGGTCGCAAGCATGATTGGTATGAGTGCATGTTCACATGAGCAAAGCAAGTGATTGGTTCAGTGAACCGACTACAAACGTGTAATCGACCACTTATGCTGCGGACAGGTTCAGCTCATTTGTGCCCTCAGAGTGAAATAGATAAGTGGCAACCCGATATCACCGTGCATAGTCGAAGCGGTGACAATCGCATACCCATTTCCGTATGAATCTTGCTGTCGGCCTTCCTTCATACATTGATGGAATGAAAACGGAACTTATTTTTTGACGCAAAACACCGCAGACGAATTACACTGATGGTGCTGATAAGTAACTAGGTGTATACCTATCAAAACTAGTCTCAAAATAACACAAACTTTACAGTTTTTCTGTTATGAACCCCGCTGAAAGCGGAAAATAAGATGACATTGAACAACACAAATTGCGACTTGAGTTAAGCGTTCGACAAATATCGTATTTTCTGTTGTACCGAAATGACTATTTTCCATTTCCGAAGCCTTTCTCATAACGGTGCTCTACGGCATGTATTTTTATCAGATCGTTCGGTTCCAAGATATTTCTAGTTACTTTTACGGCGCAGATGGCGACTTCGCTTGTTTTGACCCAGGACTCATCCTGTATAGGCTCAGGAATGAACAGCTCTATGTAGTATGTACCGGAGGGAACCAGTCAAACTTACTGTCAGTGACTTCCGATACCTATGGTTCTAGTGGTTAAAGATATATTCTCAATATTAGTCCGTCACCAGAATTTTATCTCCATGCCGTTTGGGCTCAGTTCACGGTGAGACGGCTTCACACGGGAGAATCGCCAGTGCACATCAATAGTTGAAACAAGTCGTCTGCTCACTGGAGTGACCCGACTAAAAGTGTCGTCCACAAATGACGTTTAGTGACTGTTCCAATACTGCGGTAAGGCAGATCACATACCTGCAGCTTGAGTAGATCTAAGCTAGCTTGGTTGCAGTAGCAATCACAACTGTTCAACCACGTGTGTTTACACTTGTTGATCGGTGTGATGAAAACCCATGAGTCAAGCTTGAATCCATCCCTGTTGTGCAAGTGATAACGGGACTGATCATAGTGTGCAGCCAGTAGAAGTCATGGCAAAAGAGCTCAGGGTTATGTTCATGTGACTGTCATGGAAACCAGTTCAACATTAGTTGAATATGTATTTGTAACTAGGTGTAACCTGATAAGGCCAGTACTCAGCAAATAACCTGCTATATAGCGGACGGTATAGCAATGTACCTGCTTGTTCAGCTGTGATGTTCCATTTAGAACTGAAATCGGACTGGGCTTTTATTACATCCGCTTCTATCAGGGTTTTAGATAGGTATTACATCGAGCACATTTTCCCTGGAATTGCTTCCTTTTCAAGTGGAAACAATCTGCCAGTCAGACAGAGCACACTAGCACATACGCAGGCTGGTCTTGCACTTCCAAATTACGTGTGACCAATTGGTATAGTAGTAGACAAATTGCAAAGTCGATTACTTTCCAAACAGTATAAGTGTCCACTATTGCACCTAAATTAAAATGGATTCACAAGTTCTGCTGCCATCGGTTGTATATATAAAAATGAGTTTTCACTAAGAAACGTAGGCTTGTCTACTAATGCTATTTTAGTCACACCAGTTGATTTGTTCCGGCTAATGTCGATGTTTTAAATCAGCTTACGATGGGAATTAAAGCAATAGCCATCACGTCTCACACACAGATGATCGGGTAGTTTAAGTGTTACTCAAAAACGAAATTCTCTGAGCATTCATATGTGATAAAGCGGTAGTGTTCACTGTAATGTCAGTGATCCAACGTCCAACGCGGTTGTCTTACAAAAACGTGACCGGAGTACAAGTCCAAGCTATTGTAGGGACGTACAATGCTGAAGTACTGTAACCACAATTTGACTTGAGTATAGTGTCTCCTTTTTTAAAGTGACTGAAGGAAAAGTTTTTCTAAGTAGTGTGAACAGTTTTCGTTTCAAATCATCCAGAACATTATTAATTCAGACAAGTTTATCAAACATGCCAAGCAGAAAGCTCATCATCCTACTTTAATTTTAATGCCGTGATATAATCAGGACATATTTTAAAAAGGTGCATTCATAAACTTTCCTCTCAGTGTTGTTAAAATCGTGACCGACTGTAATCTCTAACAAAAAACCTAAGTAGAGTCAAAACGTGAATTCTTTATACATTTCTAGGAGCTTTTTTGATAAGCCCAGACAGTGTACACAAGGTTGAATTTCATGTGAGAATCCGACAGTGCATGCACGCGATGAAAAATCATTGCAGGTCACAACGTTTGGATTAGTGAAATTTGTTTTCTGCCAGAGTAAATTAGTAAAAAACGTTTCTAACGGTGTAACTTAATAATTGCAAGTTGTTCCTTTGCAACAGCAGTAACCACTGGGCTGTATACATCCAACAATCATGTTTGCCAGATTGTCCCGTTTATCCATGACATGTGTTTTAATTCAGTGTTTAATTCAGTTTCCCCATATTCCAGACGGGTACACAACAGATAAATTGAATGGTATTGCAAAACTAAGCTATACTGGCCAACCCCAAAACCACGAACTTATTAGAAAATTATGAAAAACTCAGTGCAATAGATGAAAAATTAGGTTCTGTCGCACTGTACAAAACTTGTACACTATAAACACAATCATTATATGTAATTAGCTCTCATCTTTTTATTAAGGGATTCTGACTGAATTAAAATGAGTACAACTCACGATCAATGGAAGCTATTACATTCAGGTGGGTTCATCAGAAATTTCTTTGTATATAGGAAGACGTAACCCAAATTAACACTGTTGACAAAGAAGAGGTGTGTCGCTTACACTATATTCTGAATCACTGGTTTATTACATATAGACACACAATCTGATGACTGGTGTTCAACATACACGATCGTCTAGAAAGGAGACGCAGTGACTGTCACTTTATTAAGATTCGATGCTTCAATGCCTAGAAGTCCCAGATGTATTTACGTCGGATGAGTTGTAATAAATTCTTCTTCGCTCTTGTGTTTTATGTTTTATGTTAGTGGGAAGACGTTTTTCACATGGCACAGATGTGACCATCCTATATCCACACTGAATGCGAGTAATAGAATTCTCAAAGTCTTGTGATAAGTAGCACGTTTTTCCCACCCTGGCATGCTTACTACCGGTATAGCTATTTAAGCAAATTCATTCGTCATACGACGAGACAAATTGTGTGATCCTACGCTTGTTGAATGGACCGATGAAACTTTCGTTTGGACGACCATTTATCTCGGACAAATCTGAATACACGTGATCTCCATTGTACGGTTCATACACACAAGTGTATGATTGCGTGCACTGTTCTCGTTTGTTTCGAAATCCTGCGAAATATACAGAAAGAAACAAGCTCATTTCCTGAGCACTTACGAAATGTCACTACGGTCTCCAGAAACCAGATCATGAGCATTAGAGGTGAAAATGTACGAGCAAGCGTTTGAGCAATGCTGTTAAAATATATACACATATTAGCACACATAAACCTGAAAATTTTAGGTTGAGACTCAATTCGTTAATAGAAATGGATGGTTACTCAAGTGTTGATATGTGAATGTCACATGAAGCCGTCAAACTGCATCACAATTTCAATAGGGAAAAACAACCCAAATGGTTGAAAAGGCGGATTCACTGTGTCTGTCGTAAGCAAGTTCTGTTGAGGAACAACCAGCACAAGTGATATAGACAATGGATAATGTTTGACTGATGGGAGCCTCGGTTCCAGCATTCAGACGGCGTTCACGCTGTTCACAGACAACACATTTGTCAAGTTATTTTCTTTCAAAGACTTATTCAAGCAGAAAGTATCTGTAGAATTGCGTTTCTGTGTGTCAGTGTATATTGAGTTGAGTGATAATAGCAAAGAGTATGCTGCCACTTTCTGACAACTTTATATCGTCAGTTACAATCAACAACAAAAATAAAATGTTTGAAACAGTGAGTTTCTCCCAAAAACGTCGTCAGTTGAATCAATGAACAGTGATCGTCTACATGCACACTTACCATCTGATCACAGGAATTGTACACACAGTAGAAATGATGGAAGAGATTAACATAAATTGCTGTGTACGAATATTGTGAACAAAAGCAATAGTGACTGGGCTGCTGCTGTCAAACAAGTTTGTACAGAACCTGATACACTCAACCAAGTCCACAACTATGTTGACTTTATACCAAACTACGAAATGGAAAACCAAATCCCAAACTAAAATGCTAACGAGCAATTACAAATGACTGACACAATTTAGAAAAACGTAGAACAGGTCAACAAAACAGAGGCTCATAGTTGGTAATGTTTCAGGAAATACAAAAAAATAGTATGCTTCTACACAGGATGGCACAAAAATATTGTTCATGAAACATTTTAGAATGCAACCCTGATTACTAAGAGAATATTCCTGGGAGGTGTCGTTTATGCAACTCTTAGTAGTGCAGATTATAATCAAAACAACATTGAAACCCGGAGTGCAAACGGTAAATGTGAATCCGTTCTACATCTAGTCAAAGTCTAGGTTTTACGTTTTCAGATTAACAGATCAAATCAACAAAAAATGTCCAGTAGTCTAAAGCTAGAAATGAAATACATACACATTCTACGAAATACCTAATTCTCTTGCATAATGACGTAGAAGGACAGTCACTGTAACTCTCACTATTTCATGTACGAAACAGTCCATTTTGGCTTACCGTGTATCTACCAGGCTCAAGGAAGAACAGTTTGACATGATGTTGCAAATTTTACGTGGGTGCTATGAGCGCTAAAGTTGGCAAGCAAATTTTAGGTTGAACATTTGTTATCACAATTATCTGTACGAAAGAGAAACTCAGCTACAGATAGCAAATATTGTATAGCTGTAACTGGTGACAGACTGACCGTCTCTAAGCATTGCTTGTGATATTCATCAACCACTACTGGGGGTTTTCACTAGTCTCTATGACCGTTAAGAATATCGTGGTAAGCATGCAATCATCTAGCTGTTCAAAATCAAGTATCTACGAAAATATGATTTAGACACATTTTGCTTAGTTTATTCATGCGAGATTGCCCCTGTCAGTTGCATAATTTGTGTGTATGCCTGTTAGCGTTGCGGTGATCGTTGAGTGATTCCTCCGACGGTGTAAAATATCCTGGACTCTTTTTATAAGGAATCTGTAGTGAAGAATGTATATATATATGTGTGTGCATATACTCCTTCCAGTATGATACCTTCATAACTAGTTAGTTATTGTAGAATGTTCACAGATGAAAGCAGGTTCTTGAGCTAAGTAAGTCTTAGTTTAAGCAGCTTGCTTTGACATTCAGCACACCAACATTCATGGAATTGTTCGAATCACAACAAAAGGACAGTTGCAACGTGAACAGTAAACAATAAGTTTATTGTTCTAGTTTTCAGCTTCACTGAGAGCCAACTTTCAGTCATTGTGAATAAATGATCGTCTAGTAGTTAACACATGACCAGTAATCTCAGGAATAGTCATCTTCTATGTCCTGTTGTTATGTTTTCCATAGGTTTGTAGGTTGTTATAGTAGGGAGTGAGTTACTTGCTTCTGCACTCCTGTCTTCATATGGTCAGGTTAGTTAAGTAGACTAGACTGCTGGAAGCTATTTGAAATATGCGAAGGTATCCAGGTTTATGCTATGACCATTTTCCACAGTTCTCAAAGTATACATGAATAACTACTTACTCTGATATGAGTAATCCCGGGTGTATTCTCTATGTAGCTAACTTCGGTTTCTTTTAAAAGCTTTCATAAAAGATGTGCCGGTAAGAAAATGGTGGAAATGAGTGTGGTACATCCATCAGCGTGTTGAAAGGTTTAGAGGGATTGATTGTCTGTGAGTGATAGCAATAAAATGAATCGGACAATTCGGATATTTCTATGGTGAGAACGAAAGTGAATGTTGGACTAGAAGACAAGACCACTTGGTAAGAAAAGAACGAAATTAGTCACGTCTTAGCGCATCTAAAATAGTTTTATACCAGCAGGCGTATAGCAGCACTTGAGTAGGAGCACTTATGTGAAGTCAAGTTGAAATTGAGTGAACATGAATGATTCTGAGAACTCATCTGGTCTTCCCGAATACATGTCGAGTTCTCACCTGAAAACAACTGCCAAAATCATGAAAACTTTTGACACAGTGTTCTACATTGAACACAACTGAACTTCAACCGATGTTGTTCACAAGTCCAGCCCATCAGCTGGCAATGTAAACATCAAAGAACAATCCTACAGCGGTAATCTAAGCTGCTCCTGGATGGTGGACAAATCTTGACGCCAAACTTAACTCACAGCCATCATGATGTTATTATACTGAGAGATTTTTCAAATTTCGTGCCGTTTATGTTCGGAAAATTGATGGTAATATGATAAACCGCGGCCGAGCTTTTCGGTAAATCTTCTCAGTAATCTTAGCTTGAACACCACAATTCATGCCTCGCTATCCAAGATGATGCTTTCCTAGTTCTCGCTTCCGTGAATAGTAAAGTAAAGACCTTCTGATTGACGGTACTGTTTTCAACAGTCTTTTCAAAGGTTACCGGAAAAATCCCACGAATTGTAGCGGTTAGTATTCTCTCAATCAGTTCTTATAAAATAGTCTATCCGTTCTGATTCGTTCCACTGATAAAGTTGATTCAAACTCTCTGCAAGCAGTGGTGGTGCTCTCTGACTCACTTTATTTCATACATGTTAATGGCATATTAGGTAAGCAGTCATGATCAAGATATACTCCCATAAATGGTCACCTGGTCCATCTCATTCCTGTGTTATGGTACTTTTTGTATCGAGAGGATGGCATTTTCATTTTAAAATTTGTATTATTCTGTGTTGTTTCAAAGATTGCAGTCTGAAGTGTATTTTTTACCAACTTATTCTCTGGTGTCTTTCCATAGTATATTTGAGCATTATCTTGTGTCACAACACAGCCCGGTTGTTTCTGGTCGTCAAAGTTCAGTATGTCAAAAAGATATTCTTTTACATTTTGACATGTAACGCTTTCTCTTCACCTTTTCCTCTTAGTTACCTCCTCCCATCAAAGGCTTCTTGCACATGATTCGAGTCATTCTGCTTGATGTATCCGGTAAATCTTAATTGAAATATTGTTAACATAATAAACTTATACAAATAGATTTTTTAAAGCCACGGTTACTCCTTTACAACTTTCTTCAACGGTGTTGGTTGTGATCATTCTAGTGGCTACAACGCATTAGTGACAGAAGTGTTTGTGAGTCTACTAACTCTTGCAGTTCTTTTCTCTCTCAGACTACGTTTAATTCTTCAGCATTACAAACCAAACGATTATTTGCGCTCACACCAAGGTAAAACAATTCAGGCTTTCCAACACACACTTTTACTAGTCGAGCGCAATTTAATATGATGTAAATTATTAATTCGTGTGCCCACATCTTTTCGTCGAGGTTGGTTAATCACGCAGAATACTCACCGGTCGATTACATCACGTTTCTCAGACAAATTTTGTTGGCTTTCAATCTCACCCATACCGGCGCTTTGTCCAAAAGCGCGGTTGATCTCACGAGACTTTTAAATGAGTTATTGGTGAAAATCTCTCGGCTTCGTTTGTCGAAAAGAGCTATTTATGATTTTGTCAAAATGGGCTGATTGAAAAAGAACTATTGATTTCAGTGCTGTCAGTTGCTGGACAGAGATGAAGATTGACGATATTTGCTAGTTGTGAAATCACAGCCGAACAGAAACAACAACCAAATTACTTTGAGTATGCCAGGCAAGTTTTAACGTTATTCAGATGTAAGTGTTCAGCACTGAAAAGAGAAACTGCGTTGCTTATGGCCTTTGAAAAGTGGTTGACATTACCAGTCGAAAACTGATGTCAGACCTTGGCTGGGTTTCAAATCAGCTTGGATAACCGACTTGTTAGTCCATTTTGGTCAAAAGCTTATAAGGCTACGATTTTTCACATAAACAGAGAAGATGACACTGGCACTGACCTAGTTGTTCCCATGCTGTACACACAGACCCTCCTCATCAGATGGATATGTGTACCAGTACTGAAGTGGAGCATTATCTTGCAAAACGCAGAAGAAAGGTGTGTCGCCAAATTTATGAAAAGTTGAAGTGAAGAACTAACTTATAGAGGATGTAAGCGGATGTGATGGTTTAACTAATGGATCATCCAGACTGTACATCGAAAGGAATACTGCACTCAGTCATTCACAGTCCGTGAAACTGAAGGCTTGTTTTCATTGGACGTGAAGGTCCCTTCCTGTTAACAATGCAGTACAATAAGCAAATCATTATCGTGAAAAAGTATTCCGCAAAAAGGTTGAAGTAACATCCATACATAGTCAGCAGGCGTGCACCATCTGAGGAACGGTTCAGAAACGCATCTTCAAGGTTCATGGAATCTTGCTAAGTATACTCATCGCCCAAGAATTCAGTCTGGAAATTGAATAATTCTACAACGGCTTGGAAGAACTTGGATTGGAAATATCTTCACTAGCTCATAAGATTCTTCATAAGACGTCCCGAGTAAAAGAGAATAGAAGCAATATCAAAGTGTGTCTGACGGATCAAGAAAGGTGGCGGACTGACAAGTTGTCATTGATTCGGTTGGTCCGTCGTCCCTCGCCGCAAAGCACTTTGTAGAAATTGCCATAACAAATGTCGGTTGACAGGACTGTGAACTTATGAAGAAACCAAGGATTGAGTGAGGGTGGGGGAGAGGAGATTGTCCAGTGAGAACCTCACAGTCGCATAGCAGAATTTCGGAGGTTAGGCAACAGTCAACCTGAGGCTTGTATGATCGATGTTTTCTGGTCGAACGTTGGTGGGATGCCAGATACAGCTACCGATGGATCCTTGGTGTGACAAAACAGATGTCTGGGAAGTTTCGTACAAAAGTTTGTTGAGATTTTATAGAATACGGTAAAATCAGTTGTCCAGTCTATCAAAAAGAGAACGAAAAACCTCAGCATATAGTGGAATGGTGAAAGTGACAGTAACAACAAAGTACACACAAGATGTGTAACACCATCACTACTGGCATAGAGATTACTTTGAATACGAAGAGAACGTGGGAAACTTTTGCGAAGCTGAAAGAAACATTGATATGAGACCAATGCAGTAAACTTGACCATTCGCTATGCAATGCTTGTTATTGCCAAGAACGAAGTAAAAACCGAGGTACTTACCTGATTAAATGCAGGGGGAATGTAATATGAGTCACCAAGCGAGAAACGACGTTTACCAACTACGAAGCTCATAGGGACACAGCATCTAGAATGCTAACAACCGAATTTATTGTCATCAGTAGCTAATACAGCACGGGCCCAAGTGATGCAAACCGTGTACACTAACAACGATTTGAACAGTCTGACTGGGTCACCTGGAGGATTCAAACTGTTTACTTACGTACTGACTTGGCGAACAATAGAACCAGGTTCTTTGAGTTGTTTCACAATCATCTTGCTACTCTCTAATATCGCGATTAACAGCCACTCAACAACAGACAATTCCATACATCGATGCAAACGTCAGTTTATTCTGTCTATATGGAAGTAACAATAGCTGTAATTGACAGACCAGTAAATAGTGTATCACTGTTCTGCAACGCAGATTCCTTAGTATCAAACGGAACGAGCAGTTGAGCTGTTGTACAGATAAAGAAGTACACATATTTCAGGTCGTGATTAAGGTAGTTGGTTAGTTGTTGACCGTTGAGTTGTATTTGTGAAATCCATTTACTCCAAGGCGTACCTCATCAGTTGTGAGAGTTTTTCGTTCTGTGAATATGTGAACATCTCTCTAGATCATTTCTATCAATCAGTCCTCTAATAAGCCTCCCTCCCATCCGTAGTCGATCTGTTGTGCGTACCTCTCTCGCCATATACAATATAATTCACGTTAACCTATTGTATTCAATCTTTCAAAAGCGAAATAATTCCGACTACTGACTGCTCTGTGTAAGTTTACGATAAACTAATCAAGACCATCTTATAAACAACTTATAAACCACTAAAACTACGGGCAGATTAGTTGGTTGTTGACAGGGTGGAGATGTACGCGCATTCCCAGTAAACTCGGTCGGTCGCATTCACCCAGTGCTTTCACCATAATCAGACAGAGATTCATGATTGGCCGCATCCGAAACGGATTAGCCTGTCACCGTGACCGAAGTCAAAGGACGTCTGCGCTTTAAACCATCACCCCAAGTGGCTTGCATTGAACCACTTGTGGTTCCACTCACACACCACGTATCCGGTGGACACTCGAAGAAATAAGACCAGTAGGTGTGTGAGTGAGGCCTTTGTGTCCAGCTGGCCAATGCTGGTTAGCCAACTGAATGACTAGCACGGAAAGGAAATCCTTATCTCTCGGAAAATAAACA
>LUCH01002112.1:84479-95778 GCA_013368495.1 Paragonimus heterotremus
CAGTCACTTGACCACTGGTCAGGAAAACACAGTTCAATTAGTCAGGAGTGTCTTGACTACTTCGTCGTTTGGCTGGTAACATCCCGACATCTGAACCATTCACCATTAAAGCGCCGGGGAAATGCAGCTTGAATAGTACCCGTCTGTCTCGTATTTAATATTCAGTTACTACGTATTATCAACTATAAAAATACTTCCCCAGATTTGACGATTTAGAGGGGACCAATTGTGAAGAATCCGGCGTTCTGCTGAAATCGTATCAGCGACAGGAACAGCACGCCCAACCTCGGTAAGCGCCTTAGCAGCTGAGCTATAAATCCAGACCGGAAGCTCAGAAAGTGCGCGTACATCGAAATAAAATTTAAAAACGTAACTTTAAACGTACGAGGGGAAGTCAAAAAGTAATGCCATTTTATTTCGGACAGGTATAATTACCAACATAGGAACATGTATTATACATCAAAATAAAGCTGGTCCTCTGTGGATCACACCTCTCCTTCTCAACATAGTCACCGTTACGCTCAATAGTAACGTTCCACCTTTGAAAGAGCGCATGTATCCCTGCCTCGTAAAATTTTGTTGTCTGTTCTTTGAGCCACTTCTTCACTGTGGTTTTCACTTCCTCGTCACTGGAATGATGTTTGCCTCTCAAACCTTCTTTCATGCGGCCGAAGAAGTGATAATCTGAAGGCGCCAAATCATCAAGAGTTATACGCCTGTCTTCTCTGATCAGAACATCACGGGGGTTTCCCCCTCACCAACAAGAAATTCAATCACTGCTCTTTGTTTTTGACGCAACTCTAGGGGGCAGCCATTTTGAATTTTCCTTGTGAGTCTGAAAACATGAAAAGTAAGAAACAAACTATTACATAACGTAAATGATATAATCATTTATAATTGGGGAAAAAAATTCAGGTAATTTTACGAAAAACTTCACCAGAATTAAAAACATTGGCATAACTTTTTGACTCCCCCTTCGTACATTCAGTCCATCCTTTGAATGTCCCGCAGAAAATTTAATAAAAATGTGAATTTAATTACCCAGACAGTGCAAGGCTTGCATCCCAGACATTAGTCGCTCCCTCCAGTTCAAGTACAAGGTGACCGAGTCTGATTTGTGACTGAATGAGATGTCCATTTTTATGACTTATCAGCGTTATTGCTTAAATAATAGGCACTGTATGCGTACTAACTGACTTGCATATCCCAAAGTCTGTATGTACTCAAACTGACTCCCTTTCCAAACAATGAATATCGGTGTTATAATGAAACCTTCAAATGTGAATATACGCATCTAACCAACTTTATTTTTCTGATGATTATATTGGTATGTGGATGTCAAGATTAATGTCCGTATAGTTTGTATGTAGTACATTATGGCTGAAGTAAAAGGAAGACGTTGTACTCCACCGACGTTTTATTATATGACTTCTAATTGTTTCTCCAGCTATTCATTTTGAACGGAACCTAAATGAACACGAGGTTTTGAATCGAATATTGTCAGCTGAAATCTACTGACCAAATCAGACTGAATATAGGTTTCGGTCTGCAAAAATTGTCATAAGTTTAGAGAATGTTTGTTTTGGAATGATGAATAGAAATGTAAACAATGCTTTGGTGATATCCCAAAATTGTTTTCACTCATGAAAGGTGACATACTGAATACTTACATCATCGTCCACGAGATCATTCAATTAATATTTAGTCTTTATATGCTAAGCAATGATGAACGCTTACTATATCGTCCTGTCAGATAACAGCGCAAATAGTGGTAACTTCGCCTAACGTTTGCGCATACTAGGGCACATTCTTTTGCTTCTTGGTAATAACACAATCCGTTGGGATGTTTCAAGTGTGTGAGAGATAAACCGTATTACAAGCACCTTGGGAACTGTTCCAATAAGTGATACTAGCTGTAAGAACGATGTATCAGTGTGTTACAATGTCAGCTCCCGGCAAAACTGCGTGCCAGCAGCTTGTTCACCTTCCCTCTGTTATATTAGTCCATTAGTTTGTCATATTTGTGAGACTGTTTGACGTAGTGTTTTCCGTCATTAACGCGTAGACGGTAACGATGACATTGTTATCCTTTGTGTACAAATTCAGAAACAAACCACTGTGATAAGTTTATTACATCAAGAAATTCACTGCACACTTTGATAGGAGCTAAGGTCGAATTTACCCTTTGTTTTCGTGTATTCAAGTGTACGATGGCCCGTCTGCTTCCCTAAGCGATTGGTATGACAATGAGCATGATCAAACTGGATCAGTTAAGCCATCAGAGGAAGTAAGTGATCAGGGATTTTAGATGATACTTTTGACATTCCTTTGTGTTGATCATCAGATCGACTAATCGGTTTTTCTTGTTCTTAGTGGCATATAATTGATGTTTTTACTGTGTCAAAGATTAGCGGTAGTGTATATTCTTCTCCCAGGTGTAATTGATTTGTAGTTGATCCAGTGATGGCTACCCAAAATCAGACTATTCGCCAAAGCATCCTTTACTTCTGCGTACTGAGTGGACACTTCAGAAACAGTTAATTTTTTTCACCAAGACAATAAGAAGCTGCACAATACAAAATGTCACCTTTATCCTCAGTCTACTTGTAAAAGCAAATAGTTAATTACGTTTGGCGCACGGTGACATAAACCGAGTGAATGAACAGCACATGTGGTCATTAGCGTTTGCAGTGTTATTGTTCAATTCGTCGTTGACAGCCAAATGAAATTACTGATAAAATGTCAATTGAGATACCTTGATCATCAGTCCTACATTACTAGTCGAATTTGACAGAATCCAATTAAACTGTCAGCGCACCACAACTAGTTGAGAGGTTTAGTTGGCCGTGGAAAATGAGCGAGCTTCCACGGCACAAACCACTAATCATCTCTGGTATGTTCATATTTATTGCCTAAGTACTGCTCTGTTGCTGCATAAATTCCTCCACATTAAGTGCTTTATTTCTCTTGTATCCGTTTTTAACTCAACCAGAAAACATTACATTGGTACAAGAGCAATCAGGCTCACTTTGTAATTCAAATATAGTCAGTTATAAGAACTGATGTATAGGATAACTATACAGAGAAACTCATTTTAGATTTTATGAAATGTCTACTATCTTTATTCTCCTTTTAATGAATCTCCCACTTTCGATCAGCATAAATGTTAGATTACATTTAAGAACCTGTGCAACGGTTGAGTCATTTTCTGTCCTCATAAATAACGAGAGAAAACACACATCGCAAGATGTTAACATTTCGTTGACTGTTTCTGTTGTTGCTGCTACCCGCATGTCCTATATGTTCTAATGTTTTGCGTTCATGACTTAAGACTGTTAAAGAAATGTTAACATTTCGCGATGTATGTCTTCCATCATTATTGGTGAAGTGGATCAAGACAACTGGGCGTTATGAACTTTGTATCCGGCATTATTGCTAGCTGTGAGTTAGTTTTGGGCACCTTGTTGCTTCGCCTTTCAAATGAATAGTAGTTATCTCGACGAAAATCTGTTGACTATTTTTTTGATACGACATGGCTGCATGGAGTTACTTTTACTTACTGCAGTATAAAAACAAGTTATTTTTCGAAGTTTCTAGTCTCTGTTTCCTAATCGCTAGCAAAACAGGTCTTTCGAAGCTTTCTGAAATGTGTTTTACATAGTTTCTGATGTTATCTAAAATACTCGCCGGAAAGTTATATCTTTAGGTGGTTGCGCAGAAGAAACAAAACTTTTATGAGCACACTGTAATCACTCAAAACACTTGTCAAACGTGAAGAAGAAAGCCGTTCCATATCGTCTGCGAACAACTCGTGGGTGAACCTGGGAGGAGGAATTTATTCATGTTTCTACAAATGCTTGATAAATTAGAATAGATTTCAGCCCATATACTTTTGACAACACGATGTTCACCAAATATTGTCAGTTCGCAATGCATGATAACCACCCAGGGAGGTTTAGTTTTGGACACTTCTCAAGAATGCTAGGTACCAGAAGCAACAGTAACTTATAACAAACCAGTACTTCTCAGCTATGAATAGAACACGCCAAGTTATCCAATTTGCAATTGTTACGACTCTTGTTGTTATACCACCCCTATTCCAGAGATTGTGTTGGCCTGTTACAATGTAAAGCATACTTTCGGTGTTATTTCTGCAGAAGGTTCCCGAGTTTTGGGTGGGAATCACTGTGATCAACGGTCGTTGGAAAACATATTTTCATCAAATAACGGCGAGTGCAGTCTGTCAAATGGACTCAGAACGTTAGGCAAACCCAGTGGTGTTCTCCGATAAACCACATTGTCAGCCGAATACGGTTTGTCATCATTAACGATGAGAAAATCTAGACATCTTACGTACCCACTGCTGAAACAGTTCTATTCAGTAAAGTGCATGTTTGCTTCTTTGTTATATGTTTAGTAAGATAGACAAATTTCTGATAAAAGGTGTAAAGTCAGCCAAAGCTCTGCTCAACGATTTTGAGTTGATCAAAATTATGTTCCCCTAAATTTCTGAATGTTAAATAACTGTCAAATTTGAGTAATTCATTTAAACAGATGACCATGCAAGGAAGGTTAGTTTTTTGTGAATTAGTTGACTCCGTTCATCATAATGGACTAAGCAGTTAGCAGACGAATCACGAAAGTGACAAACGTTAGGTGATGACTCATCAAAACAAAATTGAGAATTCCGTGAATCTTAGCCACTTTGATAAACACAGTGATCATACAAAACGAAGATGCAGTTGCCGAAGTTTCAAAAGAGAGACCTATAAAATTGTTTACCATAAAACATTTTGGTAAGTATTTGAAGTCAAACTAATCCGAAGAAACCTTTGGGAGCCTTTTAGATCAACAACTGATCGATGCAGGTTAAAAAATATAACGGAGGTTAGTGAATTAATTTTAGACTGCAGGGTCAGAGAATCAATCGGGTTAGTCCATCTGTTGAATGACGTTTATTCATGCGCAGTCGTGACATATTTATTTGTTTTTATAGGACTAGGTTATCTTTATGATCTCAGCTCACACCATAATATATAATTATCGATTTTTTCTCATAAATTTTATTGCTACTGTTTTCTTTCGTGCAAAAATATTTGTCCTTTGAAGTTGGCGAAGTTGTCGCTATGCAACTTGACAGTGTAACTCAAAGTTAGTTTTACCAGAAATGATTGACTAACAACTTTCCCACATTTCCAGGTCTACAAACAACATGGAAAATGTATTTCAGCCATGGTGGACCTAGCCATTCAGCTTCCTTTTGATGCTATGCAGACTCTGAAAATTCATACCTGTTTTTTACCGATGAGAAATAATCTGACCAAAGTCTGTAAAACCGAACAGTATCACATAATATGCCGAGACAGCAGACTGCCGCCCTCGGTTGGTCGCGATAAATCTAAAGCGGCTATGTTTCTAGTTCACCTAAAAAACAGTTCTGCTGGTCCACACGGACCATCACGGGTGACAAAAGAAGAGCAACAATATATAAAGCTTTTGATACTTATACGAATACCGCGAGAAATATTCATTTATTCACAACTAGTTTGAAGTAAAGCAAAACTACTTTTCCACTGTGGTTCATTATTAGATTCATTCTGCTTTGAAGTTCACAGTCCTTCCGCCTACATGTACGTATTATTATCTACTCGAAGAGAACGTTTTTGCACATGTATTATATAGCATGAACAACGATTCTTTCACAGACATCGTATTTTATCACACATGAAATCTCGATTGTATCACTTACTAGCAATACCTCCGGATGGTCTTTGAAAAAATGTTCGGCAATCGATCAGTATACTTTGTCAGTGTTTATCGAATCGTGTGGTTGATTGATCCTCATTGTTAGCCGCCCATTTTGGAGTATGTTCAGTTGTACTTGTGTAAGGCAATGATATATCGATCGTGCCAATCTATGTTTACCTGCTTCCCATTATTTGTGGTAGATTTAATGTTTTGGTCTCAGACGGCCTAGTCTGAGCCGCAGCACATTAAGTCCACTGACGTGCTGTTTTGAGAAGCTCTGTCGATCAAAGTAGTAAAACGTCGTTTTTTTAAATCAAGAAACTCGTCGTTATTCGGCACAGCTGTTGCTGAGTCATAAAACCTTAGGTTCTTTTGCAGGTACACCAAAAAACACGCCGTGATCATTGTTGAATTGCACAGAGTTGATGAAAAATCTTTTATCATTTTCACCATTGTGAATCGCTTCCGATACTGTCGATAAGCTATTCAACTTGGGGACGTCATAAGAGCGCAATCTTCTCGAACATTATGATGTAATGAATTACGTTTAGCGTTCTGAAAACTGGTAGTGATGAATATTTTCGCATGTGTACAGAACTTTATTTAGGTGGATGTGAGATCACTTTCACTATTTAGCGCGTTTATGATACTGGGTTTTTGTTAACTGTGAGTTTCCGTCAGAGTTCAAATCGGACGCAATTTTCTACGTTGCTGAATATTAATGCCATATTCTTTCAACAACAGTAACATGTAATTAGATAAAGGTTATTCGACTAAATTGAATCTATAAATGTTGTGCCGAAAATCGTGCAAACTTGTGCACGCGAATCAACAAACATCTGTACACCTTGTCTTGTAGAGATTTGTTATATTAATAGAGATAATTAATTGTTCTAGCCAAGTTACGCGGTTTTGTGAAGGAATGACATATAGTGTAAGTAAAAACAGTAACTCCTTGAAGAAAACTTGTTGACTGAACATACGCTCCACACAAAACCCATCCGTCTTAAATTTTGTGTGATATCTTGAGAGAATGTAACGGAAAGTGGTTTTGCAAATCATTAAAAACAAAATTTGATTTTCAAATCCGATGTACATTTTACTTTTCTTAGTTTCCGGCAATATTTCAAAGCCCGTTTGAGCACTGTTTAGAAAATTCACCCACTTAAATTTCATCTTGTTCCTTTCGAATCGTCTGAAGTTTGCTTACCATTAAATCAGGACAATCCAGATCACTGATTTTGCATCTCGATAAATACAATTTGAGAGGCTGTTAAAGACCAAAAATCCAGAATGCTTAATGTAAAATGCAGAGGCTGGAGGCGTTGAGTTTTTCTCCCCACCAGGGTTCACATATAGATAGGGGACGGTTGGCACCTACTCTTGAACCAAGATTTAAATTTTGGCTGTAGATCCCTATATGTTTATATTTAGAAGATCACATTAGGTCTATTGTCTACATTTGAAAAACTTATTTGAACGATTATGACACAAACCTTCTGTAACAGCGGTGCGTTTTCATGGGTTTATTTCTGGGGTTGTTTCAGTAGCTTAATGTCCCCAACAACCTTCATTCAGAAGGTCCGCCGACTACTATTTCTTGCAAGTTATTTAATCACAGTTTATGAGTTAAAATATGCAACTATACATGCTTGGTCGATGAATTGTTTTCTGATGATTTCATGAGCAACTCTTTTTCTAAAATATACTCACACTTCTGTTCATGCGAGTGTCGAAGTGAATAGTGTAACTCACAAACACATTTATGGATAGACTTATTACAAGGGAAATTGAAATAATTACGAATTCGTTTAAGAAAGCAGAAACCAACAACCTCAGCTTAGCTTCCCATCAGGTTGGCAAACTAACGTCGGTGACAGCATTTTTCTCACTCGTCAACTATGAGCATATATACTCAAGTCTGATTTAATAGATACATCAAGTACAAGCATGACACCACTAGGGATGGAATCCAATTCCACTTCGCTGAAATGTAAGGTTGAATATCGTAGTTTTAAAAAAAACGTACACCAAATAAGAGAGTGAAAATTCATCAGTCAGACCGTTTACGATGTATGGTTTTCACCCATGCATCTGAATGACATAATTGTTATAGTAACGTACATGAGTGGAAGTCCTATGTTTTACGGTTCCACCTCAGAGACATATTCTAGCCAAACAGCGATTAGGTGTCCACAAATTACTGACTTCGCTGAGTTCATTTTCAGCCTGCAATTTCCCACTAATGAGTGTTTCCGAACAGCTGTCGTCGTTACCAATATCACTGAAGCAACTATGTATTGTTCGGTTTGGTGTTGTCGGGGTTTACACACGCCGGGTGAACAATGGCCCACTGCGTATCATTCGCCAGCGGCAAACATAAAGTCACAATGTTTTTGTGATAGGGGGTTCCGCTCAGGTAGATGATTGAGCCATTGAATAGTTTATGGTTTTCCCATCTCCCTCAATTCAAACAGTGGTCACGTGATGGCAAGTGTAAAGGGATGTGTTGTTATATAACAGCCACGCTTCATTCAAACCACTGCAATGCCAATTATCCGCCAATCCAGTGACAAACAACTCGCAATATGTTAATTGAATATGTTCTGAATTGTTGACAAATGGCACGGCTTATTCAAGTTGAAATTTTCATCCATTTATTCTGACTTACGCTGCGTTATCTCGGACAAACAACATGATCAACTATGCAGTTTGAAGGGATATACTTGAGCGTGTTACGTAAGTTCAGAACGTTTGAATTCAATTGGTCAGTAAGTTTTTTGAAACTTGTCATCCTTAAACTTAAACGTGTCACCATAATTATTCCCGTCTGCCCTTCAGTAGTCAGTGTATATATATATAAACCATTTACGTATCACCGGAAAAGTAACCATAACTAAGTGACTGGTACCATTCTATCAAACGGCTACCCACTCTATCTATGGCGTGGCCAGTGGGTTTTACTCACGAAAATGGTTTAAGGGAATTTTTAATTTGACACCAGTTCAGTTTATCATCTTGCCTACCGCTACTGTCTGATTCTCAGTAACGTGACCGATAACATGTTCGCCGTGACAGTATTCAATAGATCGACAAATCAAGTAATCATTTAGACATTCTCTTGCACATATTGAGTACCAGAGATATTGGGCATGTGAATAAATAACTCTTTCGTAGTTTGTGCATCTTACTGTTTAATGCCGAATTTCAAACTACTGTTCGAGCTTTAATCGATATACCAACTTTTGCTTCAGGAAACATTTAAAACACTGCGCTCCCTTGATCCAGTTCACCAGTCACGATAGAAGACATTCGTCGCGAGATGTTAACATTTCGTTCACTCTCTTCAGTCACCAACGTAAAACATTGGAATTTATAGGACATGCAGATGGCAACAACAATAGAAACAATCAACGATTGGGTTTACACAAAACAGGGACTGTTATCAGTTCCAGGGCAGACAAACTGCATGAGTCAACAGTTTATGCACACACAGGACCGGACGGCGAGTAATGATTAGCATGGCTTCGGAGAAAGCAAGCAACTTCGGATTCCGATTACGTAACAACATTTGGAACGAATTGGCGGGGGTCAACAACGTGACCTGTTTCCATGATGTGCTATGCAATTAATGTGGTCGGATTCCGTCTCACTCGTTCTTTTGCCATTGCCTGTTGCGTCGTGGCGCGCACCAACCACTTAGGCATATGTTCAGCCATTCTTTGTCGTAGGCACCGATCTGTTCTGCCGATATAGACGTCATCGCAACTGCAAGTGAACTGATAGATTACATGTGAGACAGAACATTTCGGTAGGACGCGATTGTGAATTAGCTGAGCGACACTCCTAGTCGTGAGCAGTAACCGCGATTCAGCCGTCGGGTATGTGCGGGTTAGAGCAGAATAATTTTTGACCTACACCAGTTGTGATATGATCGCCTTTGAAAGGAAGGTTCAAAAATACCTGCTTCTTAGGGACCGTACTCACGGCAGTCTTGATCAGTCTTTTCTGGCTATGAACCTCGATGAACTTCTCAGGATAGCCGTTCGCAAGTAACACTTTCTTTAATCTCTCCTCCTCCTCTCCTAGCAAACAGTCATCAGTGTACATCTCCCGGGGTTCTCAACATGCCTAACATTCTGCTAAGCTGTTTGTTACGTTTTCCAGAACCAATCTGCAAAACTTTCCCTAAAATGCCTTATTTTCGCAAGCCTTCTTGTATGCTCGAATGACTTTTAGCACTCTAGTACAGAAATCGTAAGGGTGTTAATTTCTGAGTCCTTGAAGGACACTCTGTTAACCTGTTATTTTCAACAAATTTACCAAGAAAACGGCATTTCAGCAAACCCCCCAACTTCATGTTGAACACCACTTACACTCGACCAAACTCAAATAGACTAGATCAAATAGACTATCCAATTACTCGCTTCAATAACTTCAGCCGATGAAGCTTGTCAGCGGGGCATATTTCTGCTACATGCTGAACGTGAACTCCACTGCTGCTTTTATGGGGCCATGCAGCTAACCTCAACGCCACTGATCTAACAATGGACAGGACCGACTTATCACGTATAAAGATGGCTGTTGGACGAGACCAGGTATAATTTCTAGCTTAGTACGAAAACTGAAATCAACTATGGGACATGTTCGATTTGAAATCAAACCAATCCTTGACGATTCAGTAGTAATTTAGATTCCAAGTGTTTTGTGTAACGTGATATTACATCAAAGTTTGGAACCATAGCAAAAGTTCCCATTAAACAATAATATTTGGACGATATTATTTTCATACATTCGGAGCTTTCTGGGGTGTGATGTGCCCAGTACATAGTTATACATTCTTACGTTTAACTACGATAGTTTTTTTAACGTGTGCTGCAGTTAAGTGGGGCAACCGAGCGATGCTGTCATACAATCAGTCATCAACGAACAACCCTGTTAGAGAGGTCTATAAGATAACTGTGACTCTATCATCCAACCAGTGTTTTCTAGCTTTCCTGTGACTAGTAACTCAGTGGTAAGATTCGAATCGTGGATTCAATAACTTTTAAATGGTTACTGCTTTGAGCCACTTCTCGGAAACCTAAATCGCTTCTTGGCCTGTAGGTGTTAGTAGAGGCGAGTGACACGTGGTATTATTTTGTCGACATGGAATACCTATCTGAAAGCTACCTCGTATTCGCCATTGGATACCGAAGATGATAGCATTTTCTTCTCCGTTATAATTTACCGAAATACTTTTCCTTCAACTCAATGACCCTTGCTTGTAACGGTAAAAGTATCCTATCAATCCCCAATGTTTTGACAGAAGTACGTTAGTTTGAAACACTGGGTACCCTTTAACCACTTCATTAGAGCAGAAAGAAGACATATATTGCGATATGTTAACATTTCATTTACTCTCATCAGTCGCAAACGTAAAACATGCAAGTTAAATACATCATACAGATAAGGACAGATAGGGATTAGACACACATACAAGCACATGCTCGAAACCCAACGTCATCGATTGCTAAACCCCTCACGACAACAGGTCACCAAGTTGACCCAT
>LUCH01002113.1:28399-42134 GCA_013368495.1 Paragonimus heterotremus
CGGAAGCAATGAGAACATGGCAACTGGCCTGACCTTAAGTGAGGTAGAGAAATGACAGTTTGGTCCTGAATTTATGTGCATGCAAACCGTTTTACTGAAGGTCTCCAAAAGTGCACAGTACTAGGAGAATTTGGAAATTAACTGTTAATTGCGCTGTTATTTACTTTTCCAATTTTTCCTGTCGTCATTAGCCTCTTTGTTCAAAAATATTCCCAAGATTTTCCAGAGCCGTGTCCAGATTAAAAGTCACAAAGAAAGAAGGGTACAGATTTTATAATTGCCGATCACGCAGTCACTAACTTTGACAAGTGTATGCGTAATGAGAAAAGAATTTATTTGCATCTGACAAAACAGCTCTTGCTACAACACTCCGACGGTTTGAAACAGAAGGCTCCAGCTGGAAGACATTGTTTACAAGTGCCCTTTCCGGGACTTGTTAAATGACAGACCAGTTCACCACAGCAGTGTGTCCCCACGGTTTTTTTGCACGGCATTCCCTTCTCAAAACACACAGCTGTAAGCGGTTATGGGAAATGATGGATAACAGAAAAGAAAACATAATATTTAGTCTATCATCTCAAAATCTGAAAAATGTCGGAAAACAATCGGTTAACAATGGGAAGTGAAAATTCATTACATTTTTTCGTTATCTTGAAAGCCAATATTAAATCGTCAGAAAAATAGTCTGTGCCCCTTATGGATGATACAGGCTCGTCGATGAGATATATGAGGGTAATGTTTCAATCGTGGAAAGTCTTTTAATGGGAGTGATTTTCCTCAAACAAATTTGTAAAGAAACTGGAAAATTGTCAAGCATATCATGGTAGGCGAATCATGTCTATCAGTTGGCGTAACGCTTCTTCAACCAAAGTCACAAAACAGTACGATTAGGACCTTTAACTAAAAGGGTGACAGTGCACATCAGGAAGCTGTTATGTGGTTATCTGCGTTTGGGGTTGTGACTGTGTCAGGCACTCCTAACCGACTAAACAACCCAAATAGTTTGACATTTTTTCATAACTCAAAAGCATCTTATGCATCGATATTGCTGACAAGGTTGTTAGTAAACAGCATCATAATGAAAATACCTATTTCCAATTTCCAAAGGATATTAAATTTTCTGTTGATCACACATTAGAGGGGTGTGAAGAACCGTGTACTCACACTAACGGCGAAAGTGTGAGTTAGAAAAATTTCAAGATCATATATCAGCGGATAGGAAATGACAACAAAACACTTTCACTCTTCATATAGATTGAACATCACTGACTATTGATCGCAGCTGTCGCATTCCCATAAACTTTCCATCCGGCCCCTTTCGAAAAAGTTTATGGGAAAGCAACAGCTGCGATCAGTTGTGGGTGTTGTTCAATCTATATAAAAACCGAAATCCCATACTACTAAATCTTGTAAGTAGAAATTAGCTTATCTTACAACCTAACCGTAGGATCTTGATTTTTGTAAAACAATTGCTTCTCCTTGAAGTCCACTAATGTTCAATCCCGACTGTGGAAAAATTCACGCCAAACGAAGGTCTTAACTCAGCCTAAGTTTGAAGATTGTCATTTGTCTTATGCAAGGATTTAACTAGTTATGCAAATGATTTTAATCGTTTTCTGACTGATGAGTTGTAGTTTGACCGTAGTTATTTCGGAACTGCTGTTCAGTATTGCACTTACTGTTGGAAATGTAGAAGCGTGACCTGTTGGCATTTTTCTATGTCTACACATTCCGTCTGTTTCAAAAAGAAGCGATACATTTCAGCGGTAGGTTCGCCACCACCATGCTTGTTCGAACTGAGTTTGTGAAGACTGCCAATGAATGGATATGTGCCCATATACGTAATCTTATTGAATGACCACGTTAGCATACTTGATGGATCCTAATCATTTTTGATTTGATGGAGACATATTGTTCAGTCTACCCAGCTTAGATCTTCCAGTCAAATACAGTGCAACGTAAGATCTGGTGTGCAGTTGGAGCCGAGAAAGTCCGTCTCTACAATCAACCTATGAATGCTTCACGACATTTTGTTCGGGTTTTGAAAATGTCGTCATCGATGACCAATTTGTGTGACTGTCAAGGCCCAGTTTTGAAATGCAGTCTTGGTTTTAGTTTGACATTGCTCAATCCATTCTGTGCCTGCTCATTTTGTAGTCCTCTTGTCAAGTGGTAATGTAACTGATATACTTAGCCTGATAAATCAACTTCGTTTGTCTCAGTGTGAATTTTATTCCCCCATGTCGGTTCAAGGTGTTTAGTTGAATTTCTGTCTTACTATTTCAGATTTCCAAGCAAGCCCAAGCTTAGCACATTGCTTTGGTCGAAGAGAGTGGAAACCAAAACATAGTACTAGGGTTCCAGTATCATACAAAGACATGCACTTGCGGGCCTACCGAATAGATATGGTCAGCAGACGCCAGTAGACCGCGATAACTGAAGTTTATTGGAACAGTGGAATGGAGGGATTGGACCTAGACAGAATCCACACCCTAATGTTGATTAAAACCTTCATGCTTCCATGTTGTACAATGGATTCCGAGTCTCTAGAGAGGATTCTAGTTTCTGACCCCACCTTTTGATAAATGATGTTTGTATTACGCAGGTACTGCTAACAGTTGGATAAGTATTCAAAAAATTCTTGTCATCGCTGTTATTTTCATGTGTGGCAGACACACAGACTTTGCATCAGCTGTGACTGATTTCCAACAAAAACAGTCGGAATATTTCACAATGTTATGGTTATTAAAACTGACAAATGACAGTTCCGATATTTTATTAGATAATCTCAACTAAAAACATAGAATGTGTACATTTTTAATAAGCTATAGTACGCTGTGAACAAATAAGAGCAACGATGTAATATATGTGAGTCATTGTCATTAATCAGAACCAACGCGTGGAAAACAATACATACTTTGTAGTTTGCCACTAAAATTTGATTGTGTTTGAGTTTTCTTGAGCATAGTTGGTTGGTTTTCGTGAGAGGTTAACCAGAATTTGGGGCTAGTTGATTTTGTATGCAAAGTTATGAAACAAGACTTGTTCTACGTACCGTTAACAGGTTGCATCAAAGAAATTCTGTTGTGGCTTTGACCCAAACTTTAGTTTCGGGTTGATAATTCAACTAATACCGTGACTTAATGACTGCTTTCAGTGAGCGCAGCAAAAGCTCATAAACTAGTGCTCATTTGGCTAAAGTGAACACTTTCCCACGGGTTTCTGCTGAGATTGTAAAGTGCGCGTTCGCTAGGCCGTCACGATTAAAGTGTCTATCGCCGCAAGCATTTTGCTACACCATAACCAACATAGCTTTCGCCAGGGCCACTTCTGACTGATAAACCGACTGCTAGTTAGTTAAGTTCAAGGTTAGTGGTATGCCAATAAGAGTCATGTTTGAGGACATCAGCAAAGCTTTCGACACAGTTCCATATGGAATGCTGTTGAACAAACCTGGAGCAATCAGCATCACAGACTTCATCTCGGTATGCAAACAAGGTTTCCTCTGCCATCGTAATTACTTGAAGAAAATAGGCCACTAACCGTTCTTGGGAGAGACGTCCAGTGGAGTTTCCCGGGGCTCTTCCACTGGTCCATTGCCCAGTTTGGTTCCAAACAGTGACCACTCTAAAATCATTGGGCCACCGTGTTCAGTGTACGCAAACGACTTTAAAGTCTGACGCGTCATTAACTTGGTAGATGATAAAGGGATGCTCTACAGATTGATCCGGATCACTCAACGCAATGGGCTCGCAAACTGGATTTGTCGCCGAACTGCATAATATATGCGTACGAGTTGGGCGAAAGAACAGAATAGGCGAGTACTATTTGGATAAGCATTAGCTGGGACAAACGGAAAATAAAAGTGACCCGAGTATTGCTCTTGCGACATCACTGAAGAGGTATAAAATTAAGAACAAAGTCTGCACACCAGCTCGTGCTATATTAGGGGAATGTAAAAGGTTTTTCAGGAGATTCATGCTCAGTACCTTATCCTCTCTTCTTACCGCGCATGTAAGACCAGTCATACTGTACGAGAGAGAGCAATGACTCATTCCTTCACCAGAGAGCTGCGCAATCTAGTTGGATGTCAGAAATCGGCCGCGGGGGCTGTGAATGTTGGGAGAACAGCTATGAGAACTAATTAGATCTCCTTGCTATGCTTCCTCAAAGCTAGAGACATGCGCTAGACGAGAGGAGATATGTGTCAAGAGCTGCGCGGAGATCTTCTTCAAGAATGCCAAAACGAAGTGTAGAAATTAACTGACGCTGAAGATGTGAATCATGTAGAAGACGTTCGCAATCTGCGACTCACTTTACAAAACAATCGGCTGGTGGGATGTACTCCCGCATTGTATGGTGGACGGGAATAGAACGATATAGTCAGAGAACAAGTGATCACAGACCTGCAGAATCTGTAACCTCTTGCTTCCCTGCAGTACTGACATGATGGGGTTCATACCAATATGTATGCTTTTAATCTCTGAAAAACGAATTCTGAATTCTACTGATCCATAATGCAAAGTTAGGATCCCAGTAAGACGTTTACGTCTCACTGTCATGCCTCATTGTCCTCCACTCATTTTGGACCAGTCCAGAGTATTACAGCATTATCGGATAAATCACTTCAGGAGTTTTAGGATGATTTCGAAACAGAGGACAGATATATCAGGAAGCACAAAAGTGCGATCAGTACACCCTTAACTCCAAATGTTTGACGGTGTCAGGTTATGACATGGAGGTCAAATCAGCCATTAAGAAACACCGATGCAGCTAATTCCGGTTACTGTAGAAAACTGTTCTTGACTCATGGAGCTGAATTTTATGGCCAGACAAATGGGGCTAGTCATGGACAGCTTAGATGACTCATCAAATCAACCTGTGAATTATTACGAAGTTGATCGTACCTACTGGCTGAAATGACAACAAGACTCCTACGTTTAGTGAGCTGAGTTCAACCGACGTGTTCAACTACGCAAATAGTGGACACCGTGAATTTCGTCTGTGATCGTTACCAGCATCAGGTGACTTACGGTTGCTCGTCAATACTCAGGGTCTGCAAAACGTCAGCACTATTCCACCAACACAAAAGTTTCATTTTTACTTATTACGCATGAATCTGAGGGCATAATATTTACCGTTTACTCGGCTTACAACATCTCTGCTCTTGTTGTTCAGCGTACACCCAACACTTATACTGCTTCAATAAAAAACCTACCAGTTAACTGATGTCATACATATCACTTTAAAACTCAATAAAACAGTTGTCCGATTGCGGCGATATCTGCCGAACCACCACATGTTCAGTACTGAAATGTCGAACCACCCTAACTGCATTATGATCTGATTCATTGTGCAAACATCTCGGCTCAACCGGCTGTTGAGCTGTTGCAGGGACCGTGCTGATTTGCACCACCACAGTGGATACAGACAGTCGGATTACACTGCTCTTGAGTGTGCATGCAATTAGTTCTTTACATGCGAATTGTATACCCGTTGGACCAATCTGTCGTTGGATCGATCAATTGTGGCACGGATCAAAGAATCAATAAACTCTGTCCGCAATTCGGGTCAATACTTCATAGCCGCACAAGTTTACGGTGGACGGACGTGCGTCTGTGAGTTGAGACAGCTGCCCGGATGTAGGGTAATTTCGTTTTGCACACGCACTGCTGAGTAAGCACATGTGGCTTAGTTGTTTAAATCACCTTACTGGCTTGAGACTTGGATAGATGCGACAGTCCAGTATGTTGCATTCAAAATCAGCCCACAGTGGTTTTAACACCCTCTGCCAACGCCTACTCTTCAACCTTCCTTTTGTAATGCCACGTACGTATGTAAGTTTGAGCACAATAAAAAACTCGTTTCTTGAATGGCTTTCATTCTCAGTGTAAACAGAAGACTGACGTTTTCTAAAACATCTGTACCGGTTTGATAAGAGTGAAGGGATTCTAAAGAATTGAGGCAAGGAGTGACAAGCAGCTACGAAAACCAAAGCAGTCGAGACCAGTATGCTGAAATGTTTCATATCCAGTGACCTTTGGGAGTGAATTAGGACGGTTATCATAAGACCCGTAGAGCAAGTTGATTCAAGCAAATAAATGTAAGGATCGATCAGCAGATGGAGCTGTGATAAAGGGTTAAATAACGAGGTCATCTGGGCTTCGTTTGTTGTTTTCTTCGACTTTTTTTGTCAGCTTCGATTTTATGGCATCTGTGACTGATATTTTTCAAAAAAACAAACCAGTCCCAGATGGATATATGATATTCATGTGTACTGATTGGTGGTGAATTATGAGGGGTTTTTGGATTGAATAAATTGAACAGCACCTACATCTGCTTGCAGCTGTCGCATTCTGGTAGACTTTTCAGTCAAACACCTTCGAGAAGGAGCGCCATACTCAAACTTCACTCTTGTTGGGGCACTTCAGTTGTGCATATTTTCACCACGGTCGGGCTTAAAACTCTGGCCGCACCACAAACTCGTGTGGCTGAGTTTACACGTGATAATCTAGTTGTACTTAATGTGAGGTCATTGCCGCAGTGGTCAACGGGATTACCTCATGAAGGCGTGGCCATTCTAGTTTTAGCCGTGGAAAAGACATGCACTACTAACAAGCTCCAACAAGAGCTAAACTTGAATGTAGTGTTTCAGTACGGACGGGACTGCCGAGAATGGTTATAGGAATGCGTAAACTGCGATTAGCTGCGACTAATGTTCAGTTTATACCATAATATGTCTAATCATTAAGTAACCTGAATCGGAAAATATTCTGTTCTGGACTTTTGCGCCAAGGGAAGTAAGCGCACGCTGCTGATGAGTTTATACGTTTCACAGGTACTTTGTTCCTGGCTGTCAGCACGAGTTTTTCAACTCAGTGTTGATGCGTGAACTTAATAGTTCACGCGCACTTCTACAAAAAACAATTCAGTTATAACTTGTTGCGTAAGATCTTTTGTTTGGATTGTCAGTTCCATCAAGAGACTGAATTAGAGGCTGTGGAACACATATTTTGATTTTAATCGTGAGTAGCCCATTTAGATTAATGTGGTTTTTCTAAATCAAATATCAATTTTTATGAAACAGTCGGGCTCATCAGACAATTCGGTTTTAACTACCAAAATCGATTCCGCTCGAATTGGAGTCTAACAATTCTAGACCGGTTTGTTTCCACGCATTCATGTATACACAACTGGCAGAGAGAAAACAGTCACAGCACACTGAACTTGAGGAAAAGCGGTTCTGCATTACAACCATTACTTTCGGGAAACAAGAAGCTCGGATGCCTGAGTTCGGTTGTTATCGTGACCTTGGCTGCTTTCGTTGCTTATGACAGTTTACGTTGTGAAGTCTTAGTTGAAATCTGAGAAAAGCTGCTACTCCAGTATCCTTATGAATACTTGCACTGTTCTGGTTAGTTTTAAAACATAGTTTTCAGACACCTGTTGCTTTATTGTTATCTATCTTGATTAGGACTCACTGGAGTTGGACAAACGTCATATGCAGACAGTTGTTGGAACTCAGCTTTAAGAGACCATCAAACTATTGGCTGATTTGATAGCGCTCCTGACTTAAGCTACTGCCAGTTTGTGCAGTTATTTGTAGGTGTTCCTTAGCATTTTTTATACCATACATCTCCTGAGAATATACCAGTGTTTACTGCCATCTGAGCATTTATCGGTACGCTGTAATACACATTCTCCGTTGTATCTCAATCTTTTGTTGTTTCGTAGTTTCCATTTTTCCCCTCAAAACACTCAGTAATAACGTATTTTGGTCCGAAGTTAACGAGGTTAGTCGTTAATCAGTTGTTGATAATCTAAATTATCCATTCAGAGACTGTTTAGCTATTACATAAATCCGATCAATGCCTCTACCAGACATACCCTCTCACCTCCATATAATTAAATGTCTGCTTTATACGGCACTAATTATTACATTCAAAACTTGAGGTCAATCATCCACATATGCTTTCCCGGGCATTTCGGCCCTAAATGGAAGAACAGTTTCTACCTTCCTCTTAAGTTTTTGTTTGACCGTATGTGACTTAATTCTAGGCAATACCGGATGCAGTAGTTGAACCAATGATGACCCATCCATCAGGCATACAAGTTGCGCCATAATGTGTTCGATAAATCATGCGACGGTTCTGATATATCAACCGTGATGCTACACGTGATACAGAAGGAGTCTGTTAAATTCGATTCGCACAACCGACTGAGACATATGTGACACCTTGCCTTTTTTCAACCGGTTGAGGGTTTAAAAACACAAATGACTGACATCAGTAGGACTCATGAATAAATATGGGTATACGGAATACTCTAAAGCCTGGGACAATACCAACACTCAAATGACGGTGGTTGTACAGCGATTTGATTGTGATGTGTTAATTTTAATGTAAAGCGTGAAAACTTCTTATGCAGCATAGATAAATACAAACGCAATAGGATGAGCAGTCTGCCGATTGGTTTTCTCTACTCATTTCACAGTCAGTCACTCTTTCAACACTGAAAGAAACATTCTGTATCGAGTCATGTTCGGTAGAGGAGGAATGAAACTGACGTAGCTCGTCAGAAATAAAACATAAGTGAAGGTGAACACCGTTCGGGTTCTCAATTCTAATTCAGTACTTAAGTACTTCCAATATTCATTGTAATATCCAAGCAGCTGAGGATGGATCTGCCACTGATTTTCTCTCCGAATCCAGAATAAGTGATCCTCATGAGAAGAAGACACTTAAAGGATTAAAAAGTAACGATTGCAAAAAACAGAAAAATTAACTCATTCTTCAACAGGTATGTTCCAACCAGTAATTATGAAATAAATTATATGAAATAAACCTTTATGATGGTATACATTGGCAACATTAGTGGCGGTGGTCTGACATTTGAGGGAATCATTTGAAATTTTAGCGTCACTGGAAGTTTCCGGTTAGCTTTACCCAAAAACAAAAAAATTGCACACTACTGACTACCCGAGTAGCTCACCTGAACTCGAAACAGGCGTGGAGTTCATAATTACAAGGGTCAATAACGAGATAAGACAAATAGATCGCATATTTTCACGTCTGATTGCAAACCTTTTCCTGCGGAAGGTGAAGTGAACCACAATTATGTGTTGCGAGTTTGCAAATATATACTGTCCATGTTGACCAATCACGCCAGTGTCTATGAAGTGAAATAAATTTGTCGCTTCTGTCGTGCCAAACGGTACATTCATGTCCTCGCGAAGTATGAGTCATATGTACGTACTATATCAAAATATGACTGCTGTGAGTCACCGAACTGCAGGCATTTTTTTTACAGGTTTGATGAGTTTATCAAACGAGGCAAGTGCAACTGCTTTGGTAAATAACCATGTATAAACTCGTGATATTAAACTGTGGTTTGGTTACTCTGAGCGATAAACAGCACATCTGCTCTATCGACTTACTACTCGTCTGCGCAGTCAAATATTAATGTGCTGTTCAAAAGTCACAGATTGCATTACGCCAGACTGCACACAGCGTAATGCGATTCATCTATGAAAGTAAGCGTTACTTAGAAGGAACACTGTCCTGTGCCCATAGTTTAAGATGTTTAATGTACTGACCGTTATCTAGTTGCCAAAACAGCTCCCCTGAATACAAGTTAACAATATTGTTCTACTCATGGTGTTACCAGGACGACATAAGTAGGCAAATCTTTGAAACTGTACGATTCTCAATGTATTCAGACTTGTCCGACACTTCGTCATGCGTGGAGACAATGAATCATGAGGTAAACAAATTATTTCGAGGATCGTCAGTAACTTTGTATTATGCAGTTTCCATCTTGGAAGGGTACCAGTTTGCGAACGTATGTAGTCGTACATAACACATTATTTTATATAAATGTGGCTGTTTTTTGTATGTGTAACAGAGGCCGTGAGAAAAAATCAAATTAAGTGTTGCCGGTGATCATGCTGACAGACAGAACAAAGTTACAATATTTTTCTTCCCTCGAATCAGTAAGTGTTGTTTTCATTGAGTGTTGGATGCTAAGTATGTTAATTCACAAAAATGCTTTATTTGCTGAGTAAGACTCAATGGCTGGTGTTTCGTTACGGTGGCTTAGACTATGTCACTAGGAGTTGAGTAAGAGGATGAGGACGCACAAACGTATATAAACCAGCTTTCTTGCCATACATTCGTATTCTTGTTACTAAAGTGCTCAAAGAAAATTCTGTTCACCAATAAGACACTCTCATAATACACATAAATATCACCTCACTCCACCATTTTAGCGACTGAACTGAATATGATATTACAAAAAACATATTGGGTAAACTCACGGGCAAATTGTAAGGACAACGGGAAGAGTTTTCGGAAGGTCAATTTGTGAAGTGATTTCCTTCGAGTATGCCCAGGATTAGGTCTAAAAATGAGGAAATTCCCAATGGGCACCGTAAAAACAATGTGGTACAATATTAAAAACAGTAAAGGGTTAAATAATCAGTTGACCATTGTGGATTTCACTTCTTCAACACTAACATTCACAGATGGCCTATTACTAAATAACCCGAAATTTCTGACCTCTCTCATTTCAGTCAGTTTATTGCTAACTAGAGGAACAGATAAACACATACCAAACATTTTGCATTTGTTTCTTTGTGAAGTTTGTCAACAGATGTGGGTTGTTTATTTACGACCTCAACGTGATATTTTAAGGCACACTAGCCCCATAATTTGCTTGTGCACAATAAATGTGCGAGTAGCTCATATGTAAGCATTCCGTCGTTCTATCTTGTGACAAGTAGTGGTAAATTTATCCATAATGATTAGTAGTTGTTATCATAATTCGGCTTTAAATCAACCGGGTAGGGCCTCTAATGGCTCTTGTCGTTGGTTTGAATCCAACCCAACACTGGGTTTCACAAATGAAGCACCCTGAAGCTACCAAGTTTGTCATATAAATAACTAGTAGTATAAGGCCTCATCTGAGTTTCATACTTCTTTTTTTCCTGCTCTAATATACGGAAGTATCCACAATCTTGTATTGTTAATTTGGCGGGTTAATGGAAAAAGCCCGGCGTGATTTGAGGGAAATATTCAAGTGGGTTTTTAACTGAATGGGACTGCATTGTTAACGAGTATTTTACAGATATGATGATCTAGCGGAGATCCAACTGTGAAAATTCACAGTCGAACTAGCAACAGACGGCCAGGTGGGTAACCGAGCACACATTTGAAATTTCCAAGCTCCTGGTGTGGCTTCATAGCTCAGCTGGTAAAGCGGTTGCCGCGCCTAGGCATGCTGTTTTTGTCGCTAGTTCGAATCCAACCAAAGCCCTGACTTTTCATTCTTGGGTCTCATCTGAATGAGAGTGACTGACTTTCAAGCTACGGAATAACCCTCCTAAGTTTCACATAGATTGAACACCACCCAAAATTGATCGTAGCTGAGGCATTCTCATAGACTTTCAAGTCGGCCCCTTCCGAAAACAAACACTAGACTCGAGCTTCGCTCTCATTACAGCTCGTCAGTAGTGCACATCCTCGCCACTGGCGGCATTAGAACCGCAGCCACGCTGTTCATGAGGCAATGGTGTTTACTACAACGCCACTGACCTCACATTAATCACAAGTTGGTTGTGTCTAATGTAAGGTCATTGAGGCTGGAGTTCTTATCCTATCCGTGGAAAGGATATGCACTCCCTACGAGCTCTAATCAGAGAGAAACTTGAGTCTATTGCTATTTTTTGAGAGGGACCGACCGAAAAGTCTACGGGAATGAAGAAGTTGCGATCGATTGTGGGTGATGTTTAATCTATATGAAAATCAAAATCCCCAACTACTCAACCCTTTATTTTATCTCACCGTTGTAGAATGTGAACTGCCCACCGTTAATGTGACCTAGGTTACGATCCATCTATAAAATAAAATTGACTTCATTTCCGACCAAACACTGTGATATTCTGCTATGTGCGTTTATTATTAAGGAAGCTGATTTGCAGAAGGTGACGTTCGTTCACTGTCTTTTAACATACATGGACCAACGCTGGTAGCGAACAGGATCATCACTTTGAACTGACTGATCGATTATCTCGAGTTATTGGGTTTTTCAAACCAATACTCAAGTTTAAATGCTATATATATATATATATATATATATATATATGTCACCTTACCCTTTGACAGTAAAATGTCGTTTTGTAGTGTCGCATTGTGTGAACTATGGCGTTAAACGAAACTCTTACAATTATAGCTTAGTCTGCATCTGACAAATTTAACTGGCAAAACGCCCTAATAGGAGATTTTAAATTGATCTATGAGCTTTGGTTCGATTTTAACCTAAGCAGAAACAGTTTGAAAGTCCGGAATTGTCACATCTGCTCTCGATAACCCAATCATTCCATTGTGACATATGGAGCCGTATGAGTTCTCTGAGCCGAGACCCAGCGATGTCCACACAGTGACTCTATTTGGATGCAAAATAGGCACATATCCATCAAATTCCTTCGAACGTATAACTAGTCGTGTAGTTGCAGTAGTAAACACATGAAAAAGATAAACTGACGTCTACACATTGCGTAAAGAAACATGCTGTAAAATCGTTGGGAAAACAAACTAAGAATCCAAATTTTATGTCTTCTTCTGATTAACCGTGTGCACCTTCAAAACTAACGAAACCTGAATCATACTGGACCTGGAGAGAAAGTTTATAAAGTTTTCTGTGTGGCTTCCCAATGTAATCGGAAAAGAATTCTTTGGCTCAGTGAAATGCCGGTTGTTATACATCACACTACTTTTTGTTTGTTTCATCGCTGACAACTAATGTTGTGAGCCAAGAACACGGATGGGGCAAGGGTCATTTATTCAGGAAAACAACACAAGCGTTATACATTTCAACAAGACAACAAATAAAAACACAAAACTGCGTACGGAGCTCGGCCTTAACGGTCACGGTTGCTACAGACGCGAATACCCTAATCTTATCCGATGTATGGTTGGCACAGCTATGAAAATATGCCCGAGGGACACCCCAAAGGAGGAAAGAAGATTCACATTTAAATATTATTTTAAGATGATTATCCCGTCCGGTGTGTTCATACACATAATCCGCACACGGCAGAGAAAAAGTCTGCCCATATTTAACTACGTTTTAAGGACGACAATGTCTCCAAAAATATAAGCAACAAAATTAGCGTAGCCCTAAGCAACACCTACCTTGCAGTAAAACTACTTGTTCAGTTTAATACCATACCAATTCTGCGCCCTCACTTGAAACATACTTTACTTGTTCATGCTGCCTTTTATTGTGTATATCATTTCGTTTGTTCCTGTGGAATGAGCTATATAGGCCGCACGACGAGGCGATTATCCGAACGCATTTTGGAGCATCAACCGATGTGGCTACTCGGGGCTTGGCAAAATCCCACTCATCTCCTATCGCTGCACGCCTGTTGGAGTCCAATCACTCAATTGATCTCAGCGAATCATTCCGTCCTATCTTCCGCGCTCCTGGTTTACAGTCGAAACAGATCAAAAAGCGTCTGCTGATAGTAGCGGAAGCCATAGCTATCCGCCTACTCCCCCTCCCACTGTGTGTTCGAAAACGCTTCGTCGAAACACTGAATCTGCCATGACGACGTGTCCACCTCCGGACCGAACAGATTACGTAATCATAACCACTATCTTAACAGCCATCAATATTTCGTGATGCTAGCTCCGAGGTTCACACACCCAAGGTTTCCCTCAGCCTTATGTTAACA
>LUCH01002113.1:42377-72773 GCA_013368495.1 Paragonimus heterotremus
AGAGATGGCGCAGATTCTTTATACAGCTATGAGCAAAACTGCGACACTTAAGCTACCACACTAACTTTGATGTTAGTGGATTGTGGTAACTTTACGTTCACGAGGTAATGTGAACTGACGCGGTGGTACTGGCAAGGCAACTCTCACGCCACAGGGAGTTTAGGATTTTAGGGACGTCGAAGGTGATCTCACTACAAATACTTTGTACAATCTACCTGATCTATCTGAAACTGATAACGTACCGTTCAATTCAATACTGTCCATTTTCAGTACACATGATTAACCCGTATAAATATGTTGTACTTAGCCTGAGGATGAATTACCGAAAACAAGCTTGTTTACTACAAGTTCATCTTACGCAACGTCTATTAGGAAACACGCATTGCATCATTCTAACCCAGGCGAGAAATTACTACGGGAATTATAATCTGTGAGATGAAATCAACTTTGACCACTCGAACGTCAGACACGTGTGTTGATCGATTCGACACAACTGAGTAAGTGCACACCACAAGAACATTAGCGAGTGCATGTGTTAGGGGGCCAAATCACAAAGGTCTAGATAATGCAACTGATAACTTACCACACGGGCGTGAAAAACCAATGTTTTTAGGGGGTAGGAAATATTACTAAACTTTTCCAGGTTAACATGTTACATTTCTTGCTTAGGTTTCATATATTTCGTTATTCGTGCTTAGTGGTTACGGCTTTTAGAAATTGCAATAACTGGTTGCAAGAAAAGCCGTTGGTTAAGACTGTCTCAACTAAACTTGGGAGTACGACTGTTTTCGGGGGTCCTAACGGCTTAGATTCTGTTGACTCAAATACAAAGTTATTGCTGACTTAAACGAGCTTCAAAAAAGCAATAATCGCTCATGTGATTCACTTGTAATTATAGTTACTTAGCCTACTCCAAAGCATTCTGGAGGATTTGTCAATTAAAAAAATATTCAATTATGCATAATAAAGACCTCAAACGGACACGACCGAACGACAGAACAATATTCGCCTATACAACGTGTGTCCTCTAAGCTGAGCTACAAACATAATCCCAAAGACTAGAAATTACACACAATGACATCATCTACTCGACCACCCAGACATCTATTTGCTGAACACCAACTGTCCCACGGTATACATTTCCAAGCCGAGATTATTTCAAGAAGCTAAAACTGGTGTCTAATAACGTGACTAATGAGCATGGCAGGTGTATTATCGTCTTACTGTTCTCACAGTTTCTTTGTCAATACGAAGTGGTTAATCTCATCAGCAGATTAGTACATGTCCGTAGATTTAAGTAGTATGTAGGAATTATCTGCACAGTCTAGTAGTGCATATTGTGAATTTCAATTGGATGGATCGAAAGTAATTAGTGTTACGTATGATCGGTGAATAACAGGCCAAAATAAATTGACTGTTGACCATGGATAAATAGGTGCATCGACGAACTGCTTTAGTGGATATACCTCTGTGGAACGTAATGGAACCGCAGTTGCAATGGCATTACATTGTGTTGTCTTTGTGTTGATGCACTGACCTCGGTTGGTTGACAAAAACCTTACAGGCGACCTTGAATGATTCGCTCGGTTTGACCGTGTTGTTCGCATTTGCTCAGTGGACGGCAATCGTTCTCGCTATCGATTTTCTCACTGCACTCTGTAACCCGGGCGGATTATGCTCTCGTATCCTATGGAACAACGGCCACGTGGAATGCCAAAATATATTTCACTGAGTGCCTAAGCATGCTCTCAGCGTGGACAAGTAACTTATCCCTCCGATGGAGAGGCGTAAATCGGTAGGTAGCAAACCATGAACAAACCGCGGTTACTGGAAATATTTGACGGAACGCACTGTATAAACAACGATTGAGAAACTGCGCGACTGAAACACTTTTATGGAAAGATAGAAATAAAATGGTTTCTCCGTGGTTGAAATCACTACAATTTTTTCTAAACTTGTATGGAATATTTGACATGCATAACAGAAAGCTGTGGGCTGTTCAGCTTGTTTGCAGAATGCGCATGTGGTTCTTGTCTACACATCAATGATTTTATGGCAGTAAACTCTCTGAACTGTCTAAGAACAATTAACGTCTTTCTTTAAATGTTATCTTGTTGATAACTACATTTACGAATTTCTAATATTTTCTAAACCTCTTTATTGTAATCCGTTTTATCACCATCTTAATTAATCGATTGCCCGTTCATTCTCGGTCATCTTTGAGTGATATCGCACAACTTCGAAATTGTGTTCGTTCCCTTTTGGTTCGTTTGAACACGCGGCTGATTCACATCTGAGGCGAGGAACGAGTATTATTATTTTGTATACTGTTCTCAGTGTTGTATAAACTCCACTTTTGTTAATTACTATGTCGACTGTTCTGAACTCTTGGGATCTTCCCGTTTATCAGACTGTCCTAGCTGGTCTCTTTAGATTCACGGGCTGCGCATAATTCAGTAGTGAGCTTAAATTTACACAAACATATTCAATATGTAATGTTATTTTACTAATGACGCTGAGTTAGTTGCCTGTTCATGTTTTATAACAAATGTATCTCCCAGAAACATTGTTGCAAAAGTTTACGTATAAACTGATTTACCATCTGAAATTTTCGTGAAGTTTTCTCATGTGAAAATATTCGGCTGCCAATAAGCCTACCTCGGTGATTAATTGCCGGAAGTATTTAACTCGGTTTGGTGTAATCACAGTAGAATAGAGCTATCTGTCACCCAGAATATGCGGCATCTGGCTCGGTACACCACAAAACGTTAGCAAAATCCGAAACTGAGTTAACACGCGAGTTGTTGCACCATTTAAATGGATTCTCTGAAAGGTCACATGATGTTCAGAGATCTCGTTTTCTGCCCCATTCAGGTGTTAATCAATAACCAATGGAAATCAGTGTGGATTAGTTATCAGTATCACTTGATATAGATTTGAACATCATTGTTTACATCGTGGATACTCTGCTTTGAAAACCAGGACATATCATTTGGTACACATAATTTACATTTTCTCTTGCAGACAAAATGGAAATTCTTCCTTGTCTGATATCGAGGAGATCCCTATAGGTCAGTAGTTTTAGTGTGGAATTTTAAATTCTCATCGGTATTATAGGAACTGGCGTCTACTGTTGCCTGGTAACCACAGCACATGTGAAAGCATAAGACGACCATTGGTTCAACCCTGAACAAAACTTTAAGTTGGAATGCATACTTATGTTTGTTCAATCCGTTTGTTGTCCTGAAAGTGGAGGAGGATTTGCTATTTTTAACCTGCGTCATATTGCTGTTAAGATTGATGATAAATTGTTTGAATCACCCTTACGTTGGATTTCACTTTAGTAACAAGTGATAACCGGTAACTACGTGCTGAGTTCAAGATTCAAAATTATCAGCTGCCTCTGAGTAAACTGATCAATATGAAAAACGACAGAATCGTAATTATTCTGTTATTCAGCGGATTTCCTCATACGATGTTCATCAAACCCCTCTATATTAAATTTGCTCCATTTGTTGATGTCCATTTGGTCCAACAGAATAACCCAAAGGTACGAAAAACTGTTTCAATAAACAATCAAAATTTCGCACAGACCATGTACACACTGCTACAATGTTTATTTACCATCTGTCTCTACCCTACCGTCAGATCTATTAACAGCTAACCCGTCTTTTGTACACAAAGGCATCCTCTAATTCTAAATGAGGCAATGTTCTTTAAAAATGTTTATCGAGGAGTGAAGAGTCTAACAAAATGAAATCCATTCTGAAGACATTTTACAGCCAGAAGCCACATTGATTTGTGGCTTATTACAGACTACTGTAATCATTCCGTTTTCAGTAAAATGGTGCAAGATCGCACCATCTTTTCTCTACTTTTCAACTTTGCAATCAACGATATTCTTTACGAAGCTCTGAATAGCCTTACCAGTAGTGGTTTGGAAGTTTTTCCAAGGAAGATATTCGTCCATATTATCTAGGCTGATAATGTCGCCTTGCTTAGAGGTAATGCAATGGAAGCTAGCAATATATTTTGGGTTTCGCCAAGGTTTAGTTTGAAGTTTTTTTTAAAATACTGTCAGGAGTCTGTGTTGAAACATCCTGAATGTTGACGATCCGGACTAAGTCGAAATCTATATTCACCTTAGGAGTTGCACCACTGTTTTAAATTGTAATCCTTGAACTAGCAGTAAGCAATAGACCAGTGGCGGCAACACCACTTAAGTACTGATGACATTTGATGATACGCATTGGAAGTAATTATCCACTACTGCATGAGGTGTTCTCATTTCATCGACTGTGTTGGCTGAAACAAGTTTAACGCGTGCATGCTCAGCGTCTTGTGTGCAATCTCTGAAGATAGTTACTAGAACCATTCTGTGATTTGGCATGAACGAACTCGATATCGGATTTAGATTCTGACATTTATATCGATTAATCCGACCGCGTTTTTTGTCTACTGGCACCGATGGATAGAACTATAGGACGAGATGAGAAACGAGAATACTGTTAAACTTGCTTCAAGGCTTTCGTCGACTGTAAACACGAACGTTTCTTTCCGGAAATAAGAATGGAGAAGGACGCTCAAAAACGGCCGTATAAAAACCAACAAGTCTGAGTCTTTATGAAGACGAAGCTCAAGCGTAGTGCTTCTGAACGAAAGCGACCCACTGAAAAGTCCATAGGAATGCAAAAGCGTTAATCATCTGTGAGTGACAGTGAATTTTTACCAACGTATTGCCCTACTACTTATCAGTAACATAAACGCCGCTCAAAAAATGTGGCGATTTGCGTGCATCCCACTTGGAGATTAATCCCAATCGGTGGATCATTGACTACAGTTATCTGTACAGTTAGTGTGTCTGTTTCCAGAATGATATTTCAATCTGTGGGTGAACCACAATCGAATGAAATCGAGCCTTTTCAACTGATAATCTGCACACGCCTAATGTGAGATCGAGGGTGAGACAGGCAACACGGTTACTCTCTTCAAACGTTGCCAGAGTTGAAATCTCGTTGGTGTCACAGATAAGCTGCACTATGATGAAATCTGATTTTATCGCTTACTTTCAAAAACAACCAGACGAACTTTTTTAAAAACAAGATAGCTGAAATCAACGCTGAGTAACGCTCAATTCACATGTATGAAATATCTTTGACTACTCACCAGTAATAACTTCCTTGTTGGTTGCGCTACTGTCATAATTTTTTGTCATACATCTGCATTTTGGCCTAATTAGTCCTCTTTGTGTAACTCTTTGTTCCACAGCCTTAAGTTCGTATTCACTCCGTCCATAAACTCACATATGAGATAGGTTTCACTTACTCTTACGTTTAGCAAACTGCCTATGGCGTATATATTTTCCCCCTGGTAAAAATGTACTCGGATTTTGCAAGTACCGTGGGTGCTATGGTCCCCCCATTTTGGACTTCTTTGACCAAGCAGTAATTCACTCGTACGTGGTGTGATTTCAATGACACAGTATTGGACATGTTTTTTTTACGGAAGAGTGGTTTAATTTCTACTCCAGGCCTTGTCATGAATGTTCATTACTGAATAGGTCTAGCAAATGCAAAACTTGAGTATAGTCCTTCTCTTTGAAGCAGGCTTGTTGGAAAGTTTATCTGCATGTAAACGCTGTGATCAAGCTTGAGTGCTATCCAATTTGAAATCGGCCAATTCCTCCACTAGACATCAGTGTTGATGGAATTTTTCTCTACTTTCGCTAAATTCCTATGTAACAGACTATTTGTCCGAACGAGTAAACGCAACGGCAAAGAAAACCAAAATACCATCACCACGATAGCCATAAACCTATACCCAACTACTTTTGAACAAAGTATACGCTGGGGTAAACTGTTGAATAACAACAACATCGGAAAAACGCAGAATTCAACTATGTGAAGGTGAATACAAGCGTGAAACACCATTGTCGAATTGCAGTGGCGTTATAACTTTTGAGAGTTCAGTGCGAGGTACGATGCGGGTGCTTTGTTTCTGTGAGTGAATACTATTCTATGTAGTTGCGTGGCTGACTGACTGACTCAGTTATTGACTGGCATGTCTAGACCTTGCTTCAAGACCACCCGTCAGTCCTGTATCTGTGGCATACCCCGCATCCACAGAGTTAACCACAAGTTTCGTTGGATATGTCTGACTTTGGCACACTTTATGTCACACGGGTCATTGAAATCTATGATGTTCGAAAAGGTTCTAAAATGATGTTTCATGTTTTCACTGTTATACTACCAAACGAAGATATGCCTAATCATAATTATGAGAAAAGCAACGGTATGATCTACTGGGAAGATATTACGTGACAATCTACCACGTCACGGTGATCATTTGGCTTCGTACTAAATTGTTTTGCAGCATCAACTGTATAGGGAATTTTCTCGATAATTCTTCCACAAGGAATTTCATTAAAACATGTCACGAGAGCAAAAGTAATATCTATGAGACGCTTGCTGACGTGTTCCACCATAAGCGAACATTAGACCGTGTGCAATTGATTAGGCATGGACCAGGCCATAATTGATAGCGATTTCGCACGGTCAGTTTCAAAAGGCTGCATGCTGCTAGAGTGGTTGTGATTCACTTATGACCAGGGACGTTAGAACAGCCGAACGAAGATCATGTGGCGACTCAGGCTAATGTTGAGTAGCCTGACCACAGTCGGTTCAATTATTGGACTAGCTATTAACAGGCCGTTTAAGGTCTGAATTGAACATGATATACAACATTAATGAATTACGTGTCATTTCTCTCAAAATTTCGGCTTGATGATACGTGTGTTATGATTACCCGATCAAATCATCTAATTAGGACTGTGCATGTATTGAGGGTGTTCAGTTTTCAACAGTCCATCAAGAAGTTCTATGAAACGGTCGTCTGAGTACCTTGTAGTTTCACAGATGAACAGACTCGGTCATGTTTTCAAAGTTTTCATGTGTCATATGTACAACTGTAAACGGAGATCCGTATCAGTGATTGAAATTTGCTACAAGCGTAGTTCATTATATGGGTGGAAGCTGTGCGTCCTTAGAAATATGTACGAGGAAAATGGCGATGAATTGTCCGCTTGTAAGAGACGTTCCACATTTTGAGTCAGACCATGCACCATTTTGTATTCAAAATGTTATGAACAACATTGACGGACTGTGGTTCGGAATCGCGGTACTGTTTTTATGACGCATGTATCGTCAATGTGGTCAAATTTCACAGTAAACATTTTTAGGCTGTCTGTTGTACGGTAATCTGATATTTGAGCTTCGTGCTAAACATGGTGGTTGTTCTTTTGCAGTTTCAAATGCTTTTGAGAAATTAGGAAAACTGGCCTACGTCATCCTTTATTGGCAAACAGCAAGTTCCATTAAGTTAGTGGGGGTTGATGCTATGATTTCACTAAATAAACCGTGTCAACCGACTCTGACTTCACTGAACCTCTTCAATGCAACACAGACTTATTGCCAGACATATACTGTAATTAAACGGTGTATTGCTGTATTTCAATACGCACAGCAGGTGCTGGGCAAACAAAAGAACTAGTGTGACAAAATTCCTCATCACAGTTACGTGACATTGCGTTCGTAAGATTAAAAGTTAGCCGCCACCAGATGGGCCAATACAGCAACGTACACACGGTTGGCGACATCTGGCTCCAGTTAGCTTGTCGCAATGACGGAAGCCAAAGGATGCCTGCGCTACAGACCATCACCCCGATTGGCTTGCGCCGCACCGCTTGTGGTTTTACTCACACACTACATTACCGGTGTGAACCCGAAAAAATGAGACCAATGAGTGTGTAGTTAGGGCTTTTTTTTCCAACCGGTCAATTCTGGTTGGCCAATTGTATGGCTAGCAGGAAAAGGAAACACTCATCTCTCGGAAAATAAACAGAGAGAGACTGCAGTGACAAGATTTAAACTGAGAAGAAAATATGTAAAACGCAATACAAGAAGCAATACGAGAAACAAGTCTTCTCAAAGTCTACAATCAATTTTACGACGTGCACAACATCCTGGTATCTCCGCTTCTGACCGCCAGGAGTTCGCTCACCTGGTCTCAGTTGTCCATACAGCAGCTGTTTTGGAATTTCGTCATTGCCCTTGGACGTGACTTAACCAATGAAGCTGATTCAGTATCTACAGGCCTTCCATCCCGTTCAAGTCCACTCGCCGCAGTACTTCAGTGTTCGGAATAATGTCCTACCACCGAATATCCAAGGTGCGTCTTAGACACTGCAAATAAAAGCGGCTCAGATAGCGCAGATTCCGCTGATACAATGTCTACGTTTCACTGCCATACGGCAGTATAGACAGCACCATTGATCGGTAGACAAAGAGCTTAGTGCTCGGCTTCAGGCTATGGTTCTTCCAAACGCGTCTTTTGAGATTTCCGAGAGCAGTACTAGTGCGACAAGGAGGATTGACCTCACTATACTACTCACACCGCTGATATTCAGTAGTAGGATCAAAGCATGGATTTTGACATCGATGTATCCGCGGGGGAAATAAAAGAAGAAACACTAGAGTACAGTATCGCATCAAATAGTCCTTGGCGGGTAAAGGAATGTAAAGCAACTGAGCATTGACGCCTGTGGCAACCGTAAAATTCTGGGCCGAGTACCGTCCGCAGATGAGTGCTTTGTCTGTTATCTTGTTGAAACGCATAACCCATCTGTTGCTTTCCGGAATGAATAACTGTTGTGCCATCCGTGTTCTTGGCTCACAACACTAGCCTTTGCCACAGGAGCTCTCAGCTTGCAGTCCACGGACAGATCGGTAGACGAATTGCTACCCAAACAGCAACAGTTCGAACAGTTGTCGACAACGTCTCCACTGACGCAAATTGGGGGTAGAGGTGTCCAGACAGTACTTCCGCCGGTAGAAGAGTGAAAGAAATAAAATGTCTTAACTGTGTTGTTATTCAGTTTAAACTTGGATGTTGCGGAGGGAAGGCCGTCATCAGGCGTTGCAGGTCTTCTTCATTGTGTCCCAACAGTACGCTCTCCGCTGCAAACAAAAGCACACGCATCGTTGAGGTATGTAACCGAGTTAGGGAGCCAAAACATCGGATATTCAGCAGGCGCGCATCCTTCAGTTACTCTGCCTCAACGCCATCCTCCCCAAAGCCCTGAAAAGCAACTGTTAATATTTTAGTCAAATATAAACTAAACAGGGCTGGGGTTAGGACATAACCCTGCTTCACGCCAATGATAATGTGAAAATCATCACAAGCATACACTAATCCGTGCATATCAGTTGCCAGGACATTCGGGTACTGATGAACAAGTATTTTTATACGCAGAGGGTTGGCTTACATTTGCTAACCGTTACCGTCTCCGCGAACCAGTGGAGCCTTTGATTTTATGTTGCGTAACGTACTCGAAAGGGTTTCTCCATGTTCAGTTGGGTGTCGACCGATCGGTGACGTTGGTTCCTTGTGAATTTTCACATTCTGACCTGAGTCCCGCATTGTGATATCCATGGGCATTTTGCGAACCCAAACAAGGATGTGTTCGTTGATTTGATTGCGTAACGGCCGCTGCGGGTTTTCAACAGCGTGACAATATTATCACCCTTGTATGGTAACCAAACGTAGACATTTTGTTTGGGAGCTGTTGGATCACCCGCGGCAGCCGGTTTTTGTTTGCTGAATTCCTCAACAAATACCGATGGATAGTCAATTTCTTTGAGCCTGGTTCTCAACAATGATACTTCTTTGGTCAGTGTTTCTGTTAAACATGTTCTCAACAGCCCTTGCTTCTACTGGATCGGCACAAGACTGTGAAAGTTCCGGTACTATCCAGTTCACCTGTGACAAGCTTCAGTAATCAGCGATTGTTCTGGCGTTTCTTGAGAATGTCCATAAACGCCAAGGCTTTATCGTGCCCCTGCTCAGTGGTGAAGATAATTTTGGAATTCAGCTTGTTCATTAACTTGAGCATACCCGTTGCCATCTCCTTAGTATCCGTAACTGTCAATACATCGTCAACATAACGCCAGTAGAAGTGAGCCTGACTGATAACAGCGTCTGCGTTCTACTCCAAGTGGGCAATAAAAATATCAGCTAGTGGTGGACCGAGTGGGCTGCTCATAACAACACTGTCGATTTGTGCATAGCCACTTCCCTGGAAGTAGAAATTTACATTCACTGTGCGCAGCAGGAGAAGGCGTTCTAACTCAAATATAGGCAATCCTATGTTCAGCTGGTGTGAGTCGATATAATGACCAATTATACTGACCGTCTGCATTGAAGGAGCAGTTGTAAACAAGTTTTACTCATCCTGAAATGTATTTAAAATGTATCGGGTTTTTGGTCAGATCATATAGTGAATACGAAAATTCTTTCTTGTGAAAGGTAAATCGTTCACTCGGTCCGTGGAAGTGCATTTGTTACAGGCGCATCGTTAGCTGAAAAGGTTTGGTGGAATAGGTCAAGATGTGGTAGATTATCCAATTATTGGCTGGATTACTGAAGTATAAGTCTGGGTGGTTAGAACGCAGTCAGACCATCAAACTTATAGTTTAACGTCACTCATTCGTGATCACAGCGTTCACATTCGCATAGATTATTCAGCCAGTTTTTATTTTAAAAGGAGCATTAAACATGTGGAAGTTGTTGAATGTTCATATGTGATAATTCGGTCGGACCTAATGTGAAATCAGTGAGTTAATGGTCAATATGTTTGCCCCAGAAAAGCGTGGTAAGTGTTCTAATTCTGGTCTTGGCAGAGATACGCATTACCCTCGAGCTTTAACAACAACGAGGTTCTAGTCTGTTGCCTTGAACGTCTATCTGAATGCAAAGAATGAGATGGGTGATTTCCAATTTGGAATTGACGAAATCTCTGACTGCTGATCCGTAATCTCTCAAATGTTATTTATGCCGTTGGTCGTGCGAGATTAGAAGATTGAAATCGATGCAGCGCTTACAGAAGATGCTACATGGTTAATTGTCTACTGATACTGCCTGCTGAAGTCTTCGCAAGAATGTGACCAAGGTTGTTAGTCAAGTGGTTACCTTTGAATTTAATTTGTAGAAATATGTTCTTTTTATGCACACTGCAGCTTACCACTTTTGATTCTTTCACTTTACTGTGAATATCCACAAACTTTTCAGGATAGGCGTTATCCATTAGCGTTTCCCTTATAAACTCTTCTTTTTTCTCCAGTTGATCTAGAGCGCAAATCATTCTGGCTCTGTAAAATAACGTTTTCACTAGCCCTCGTTTAGAAGCAACAATTGTGAACCAAGAGAGCTGCAAATATTGTTCAGTCCAAGTTGGCTTATAATAAACGGATCGTTGTAATGTGCCATCTTGATGTCTGGTTATAAAAATGTCTAAGAACGGCAAGTAATTATTAAATCTCACCTCATAAGATATAGAGGGGTTTGGAGGAAGGGAGTTCAAATAGTTATAAAATGAAGTAAATGCACATTCATCAGGAAAAACTAACATGTTCATTACGAAATCCTTCCTTGAAATTGCCTTCAAGCAATCCCAAAAATACATCTGACAATATAGAACTCAGTGGGCTACCCATGGTAACACCAGCAATCTGTCTATAATAAACACCTTCAAATACAAAAGGAATTTTTCCCGTACAATAAAAAATTAGATTCTTAAGAAGATCTAATGGAACACCTACGTTTACATCTTGACCAAAAATGAAATCACATAAAATTCGACAGTTTCACATAGGAGTACGTTAGTAAATAAAGAGTATATGTCGACGGAGTGCATCATCAATGAATTGTTCTCCAAAATTTCTGATAGCTTAAAGGAACTACGAACACAATTGAGGGATGACAGTTCACGAACGGGTTTAAGGATGTCCATTAACCATCGCGCCAGCTTGTGGTATGCCGAATTGTTCATGGATAATATCGGTCGTAGTGGTATACCGGTCTTGTGGATTTTCGGTAAACCTCTCAACCTCGGTGTATGCGTACCTGTTGAATTTGGTTTCTTGTTCTGAATCTCAGAATTATATCCACACAGCATCAATATTTGTAGTTTCTTTGACATTTGTTTTTCAATCAGGAAATTGTTACTAGGCCTGGCATCCAATTGGAATTTCGGTGCATCAAAAAATACCACATTCATTTTGGCTATAAAGTCCTCTTTTTTCATTATGACGACACTAAAGCCCTTGTCTGGCTTGAGGGAGACTAGGCCAGTTATTTCTTTGAGCTCCTTGATGACTCTGTTGTGTTCTGCGGACAAACAACAATATTGGCTTGTTGGTGTCGTTAGAAGCTCGTGAGAGATATCAACAAACTTTGTAAGAAACCAGTTAGCGTTGTCCAATGAGGCAAGAGTAGGATCTTCAATTTGCTGGTGCCAGTTTTCAAATTAAACCTGGGTTTGTAGTTTGCTTACCTGTTTCAGTGGCACCCTAAAATTTAAACCGAACAAAATTACGCCCAAGTGAGCTTTGGTTGATTGAATATCCGAAAAATTGTGAATGTATTCAAAGTTAACTGTGGTGAAGACGGACAACCGTCCATGAAGTAGTGAATTTTGCAAGTCCTGGAACGTCTTCGTTTTTATTTCTTGAAGTGTAGTTCAGATAGAGTTTTAAAACTTAGTATGCCAAACCAAAGATAAGCTGTTAAGCAAACTGGCTAAGAGTTGATGGGTCTCGATAAACTTGTTCAGTTGTTCTTTGGATACCTCGGTTTAAGAGTTAGTAATCCTTACCGGGTTCATGTTATTTACAGGAAGTTTTTCTTTGGAAAGCAGCTTGGAAAAATACACAGGTTTTGTGTTGGCGACTGATGAGAGTTAATCGAAATGTTAACATCTCGCGATGTGTCTTCTATCTGTTTTGACGAAATATATGTTGTGCCCGTTATTTCCAGTTCTGCAGTGTGCAGACCATTTTATTTTCAAACAGCTTCTATATCATACCTTCGAAAATGGCAGGAAACTGAGCGCGACACTCTTCTTTTAAGGGATACTTTATCATAAGTGGGAACTGCTTATTGTTTTCAGTATAAAGCTCCAGAACACAGTCATTGATTGGTAAATAGTATTTTCAACTGTTCAACTCACTGATGTTAGGTTTTACTAACACACGAGGTCAATCTCAAAAACTTCAGGCCATAAAGTGAATTACTTGGCAAATCGTACATAGAATGAATAAAGAAAACTCCAAAGCAAAATGTACCTTATATAGTAAAGGTTGTCATGACTACAAGCGAGAGTTTTCCTTGTGACAAACAGTTCTAGAACACAGAATACTGAACCCGCTTTGTGTTTTTACTAACATCCCGAAAGTCAGCCTTTCTTTAATCTGGCTTTCGTCTTTTTGTGTAAAGGAATTTACGTGGGCAACGTAGGCTCTTATTCCGACAAGTTTGGCTAATTCAGATGCATTTTATATTCTGTTGTGAACAATTTCTTATACAACGTTCCTGCGAACGTTCTACCGGTTGCGCCTGTTTTTCTTCTAATATTACCGCATTGCTAAAGGACTATTTTTGATTATCTAGTCTGGTGAGCCGGAACGCAGCACTCATTCGTACGCTATGATATTTGATGTCTGTACTCTAATTTTCACCTCTAACAAGCAGTGGCGAGACGTTTTCAGCAATCATCTCAGTCATTTTTGTGTGGGGATTTGTTAGTTACTGTGCTTCTCCTTAAAGTGTCCAAGAATTGAGCGAAATAATTTTAACTTCTTGTTTAGTTTACCCGGGTGTCATCTGTTCAAGCGTTCGCATGGTTAAAGACATCAGAGCGTGTCGTCATCCCGTGCAAAAAAGAATTTGTCTTTACAAACACATGCAGTGGCTGGTTCGGATTATGTAAAGTACATAGAACTCCAGATTTTACATCTTTTGCACAGCACTGCAGACAGTTTGACGTTACCATAAGGTGTTTCAAAATTCCTAAATTTAACTACCCAGTTTGTTTGAATGTGGGTCTCTGACTGTCCACACAGATGGAACAACAAGAGGCTTAGTTAATCCTAAAGTAGTAGTGGCACGGTTATAACGTCGAATCATCACAAAGCACTAGCTGTGTTGAACGGAGTGATGAAGTAACTATGCTATGTAAAGAGCCTATTCTTGAGAGCAGATCGCTTGTATTTTAGAACAATCTCATTTGCTAAGCTGCTGTTTGCCTTCAACTAAATTCAAGTAATATGTGGAGGAACGTTTTGCACTTGGGAGGAGGGGGTGAATAGTGTAGTGGACAAGTGGGCATGAGCCTGAATCTTGTTTGGAACGCCTTTCTTGAAAAGCAGTCAAAATGTGGCTCCAATAGGCACCGGGCCAAAAGAACATGACATGGTTCAGAAGTAAGTCGCACGCTTCAAACAATATGTTAAGTAATTAGTTCTAACCTGGTCTGAGGTCAACAGCAACAGCCAAGATGAGAAAGAAAAGAAGCACGAAATGGTCTACAGCCCACTGAGGGGCACTCAAAAGCAAGCCAAGCGAAGAGTGCATGAAACTTCTGAGTGCGTTAAACAATGCTGGAAAAGCTCCAGATTAAATGACTCGGGAGAATGGAATAATAGGTGAGTCGTTAAGTGGAGGCAAGCATTCACTATGTGCAATTAATTGCATTACGGAAGAAAGTGGCACTGGGTTCTTGTCAAACCTCCTACAACAGACGTACACAGACTTATGTGTACAGAACAAGCAGGCCGGGAAACAAGGTTGCAGCAGGGATCCTTAGAGAAGCCACACGATCGCTGGTCACTACAATCTAACGTCTGCGAGTATTTTGGAACTTCGTACGACTTCTAATGTAACTGGCTAAGAAATTTGACATTTTTGTGACGAGAATTTTTAGTATTGTATTCTAAGTTTGATGCAATTTTATTGATCTCACTGGAGCGGTGAACTCTGTTGTCATTTCAACGCTTCTAGCTGCCTTCCCCTAGGTTGCCAGCATTGACTTGATTTAACAGTAAGACTGAGGCTGCCATATGAAATTGTCTACCCTAAAAAGTTAATTTTAGTCTTCCGAAAGGTGCAGCGATTGCAAAGTGTTAGATCAATCGAATTAAATGTGTGTGATAAAGTTGGTTTTGGATTTGACCGGAAATATCACAATGAGTTTCGAGTTGTTCGCTGGCCTGTTGTTACTGTGCAAAAGCCAAAATTGCACGCTTGTTTTGCCGCGTCTATCAGCGAGACCGTGACAACTATCTACTAGGACTTTTAACTACAATAGGCAACCTTCGCTATCAGGCTTTTTCTTGGATTAGCCATGACGACAGGTCTCAGCTGATTGATTGCAACGGTAGATTTTTGATGAAGGCATTTCGTCGGAGACGACGTCCCAACTTGAACTATTCCCACCTCTGCAGCTTCAGTATGGGTTCGCACACTTACAATGAAATCTCCCCGTCGGTGACACGCGGGAGGAATTGCTAGAATTTCTCCGTCGAAGTTCGGGAGAATGTTCCAGGCGAACTGGACGTGGTAATGTTTTTCAGTTTTGGGTAAGTTACGGAGATCCACCAAGCATAATTCTTGTTGAGGTTAAGGTGGCGTAGTAAAAAGGTTTCGAAAACTAGAAGATTGAGGCTCATTTTTTGTCAAGGCTAAAAATAGATGCCTTTTGGGTTGTCCATTACTGCTACCTCGAAGGCGGGCTCGTATTTGGCCCGCCAGTGGCGATCACCGAGTGCTGCTCAAACGCGGAATCACTAATGTCAAAAATGCGTAAATTAAACCTCAGAGCCCACTAGATCACTGTCGCCCAAACACAGCGTTAATGGCTTTGTGAGCTTCTGACGACTTTCGGAAGCACAAACTGGAGCAGCTTCCCGTATGAATAAAGTTCGGCCAATCAGAATCCACGTACAAGCAGCTGCAGGTGGAATTACGATCGATCGGCGTCAACCAAGAAATAGTGGTGATCAGCTGTTACCTCGAATTTGTTTGCAGTAGATGGTGATTAAGAAAGGTCGTTTAAATGCGCGTAAGAATCAAACAACCCAGTAGCCTGAGGCGAGGCTGTATAATGTAAAAACGAACGGGCTAATCAAAACGCAAAACGCTTGTAGTTCAATATTGATCGCTAAAAAACTGTTTTCTTTATCCTAATGAACTGATATTAAGATTACTGACAAGCAGGTTGGCAGATCTAATAATTTAGAAGAGACCTAATTGCGGAAAATCCGAACTTCAGCTACATTCGAACCAGTGACAGAAACAACACGTTCAAATTCGGCAAGCGCTCTACCAGCTGAGCTACGAAGTCATGCCGAAAGCTCAAAAATTTCACATTTGGACCTAGTTATCCACCCAATCAACTGTGTAATATGGAATCCACCAAATGATCTAGCCAATTGACTGCCCAAGTAGGATTTCTCGACCTGATCACACTGAAATCCACCAACGCCACCGATAAGCATTGACACTGAATGACTGATAAGTAGTTTGACAGGTATGATAACTTACAAGAGATCCATTCGCGAAAATCCATTCGCGAACCAGCGACAGAAACAACATGCCCAAACGCAGCAACTTCAGCGGTAGTCCAGGTTTTCCGCAGTCCGGTCTCTTCTAAACTGATATTTGGATGGAATAGTGAGAAAGACACAAATTACTATGCGAATTCATTTCACACACTCTCGTCAGGTGTAAACTTGTGACCAACATGAAAAAACCAACAAGTTTCAAATGAAATGATTAAAAGTACAAATTTGGCTAGATGTTGTTTAGTACCCATGATGAATACTCACAGCTCACAAATTCTCAAGCATGTTGAAGTATTGTTGATCAACTGTCGACAACCGGTCATATGCGCACAAAAGAAATTGACCGTCAACCTTTGTTTACCGTAGGTTTAACCGTGAGTACCAAGAAAGATCTAGCCCGATTAGTACTTTTAATCGTTTCACTTAAGTCTTGTTGTTCTTGTTTTCATGCTAGTCACATGTTGATGACTGACGAAATTGTGTGAAAGGAATTCATATCGTATGTTGTGTCTTCTGACTGTTCTATTAAAATGGCTAAAAGGGACTCAATGCTTCGAATAAACTGGGATACCTTAGTGCCTATCAGAACACTGTTCTGGTTTTATGGATTTGGCGGTCCAGCACTTGACAGACTGTCTAGATGATTGGGCGATAGAGTAATTTGCAAGCGGTCTGTACTCATTTTAAAGGAATAACTGTCCTTTATAAGTACTGGGGGAAGGTTCAGCATCGATTCAATCGGAAAAAGATTTGCTCAGAACAGTAACATAAATTGTCACTTAAATTTCTGATTTCTCCGACTGTAGTAAAACAGATAAACCCGGAAAGTAACAAGTTAGAGGTAAAGAACCATCATTCATGTAGTGAGAAGTGAGTGCGTCTTCCACGACTGTTGAGCTAAACTGCACTACAGAAAAGGTTTATCACTTTGATCGAGTAAACAACGTTTGATCAATAAATCAACTCTGAACGTGTAAAATAATAGAATGATCAACCTAAGGGTTGGCTACAGAACCTGACAAAAGATGTCTGTTTGGGTTCCGGTATGGAAAATCCATCAAGCACATATATTATAATGAAAATTCTCTGTAAGCTGGTTACAACGTTGTGTAATATTTTGCGCAACTCACGAGTCCAGTGTTCATTTTTGTCACAGTACAGTTCAGTCAAGATTAGTCCGAAAATGTCACGGGTATATTTTTGGACTGTTTAAAAGCAAAGATGTCTGCCAACCTTTTTCATTCGGCGCTTTCTTTCGTCGGCGGAAGCCCACCGTCATTAGACGTCTTCAATTAAAACAATAAAATATGTGTACTCACTGTCATGACCGAGCCTAAATTAATGAGAGGTCAGATACGGCGACCGTTTGAATGCGGACGTAGATGCGTACGTATATGGGTAGCATGCTGCAGTTTTCAGAAGACTGCGCTTTCTACGCACAGTCAGCTGGACTTGTTGCTATTTGTCACGGATTGCGTGATTGCAGCCTTCAAAGTTGAATTGAATTTCGGTACAGGTAAGACATTCTATTTTTCAGCATTCAGCAGATGAGGTTGGTGAATCTGCAACTCAAATATGCATCACTGGAGACACTGTGAATAGTTGCCCAGATTTCTGCTTTTTAGGCCAAAACCTGTCAACCGATTTGTTCACTGACCACAGATTGAGAGCTGGCGTAACATAGGTCAGTGGTAGTTTCAAATGTCACGAAAGACTTGTCTGAAATGATCACAGCCTGTAGGTTTTATCTACGTTGTTTAGCTATAGCGCGTCAGCGTCGTCAACTCTGCTGTTCACAGCAGCAAAAGCTGAATTCTTTATCGGTCAAGTGTGTTGTATTTAAACCGCTTTAATTTACGACGCCTAGTTCTCATTGTGGGTTTCTGATGGTCAGAGATGGTACCAGGCACTCGGTAACTTCGTCGAACAGGCACGGATGGAACTGAACTCACGTTGGGGTCAGGACACATATGTTGCCGGACAGGGGAAAAAACCCGATATATTTGCTGTAATGGCTGCTAAAAGAAAGTAAGAAAAACCAGAAGCTACGACACCATGGTGTCATCAAGGTAAGTCTTTCGTGCTATATAATTGGTTTTAGTTCCTGGAACAGCATACCCTAAAGCCAACTGTCTGAGAAGTGTGAATCGGACGTTTTCCAAAAACTAAATAAACGACAACTGTGCGGTCTCGAATTTACACACTAGAGATGCAAAATTGTTGCCACGAATATGTCCGGATGAGATGACCGCCCGGCATTACGATGAATGTGGCCAGAACCAAGCCACACGTCTCGGATAATTATGTCATCAACGTACCCACAGCAAAACCCTCAACAAAGGGACAAGGAGTGGAGTTAGCGCAAGCAAGTTAACACGATTGCGTACTTCGCTATTCATTTCACACAGTGACTCTTCATCGTTTGGCGGGTCATTCTCTCTGCCATATAAAATATTTTAGATCTGGATGACCAGGTAATATTTCTTCCTGAGTTTCACTAGCGTGTGGTATCCCAAATGCTTCGTTTTTTTCTGTTTATCTTTTACAACATAAACTTGTGAATGCGTCCAAAACTGTACAGTATACTACTTCCACCCCGTATTCTTGATATCATGTGCAATAAAACGTTGATTTATAGTACAACTATTAAACCCAGTGCGACTTACATATATGCAGATCACAATTCTGTATGAACTATAGTTTGTTTAATTTCAAGTTATATTCTCTTGTATTCTCTTGTATTCTGTACGTTAGCTTTGTTTTCTTCTGAACACACCAGAAAATCTGTGTTACACTGGACAGTCGTTTACCAGTTAATGGCAGCAATGAATGAACTGTTTTACAAAGCTATTTCTGCCAGATTTGTGTGTTCTATATGGAAGAATAGGTGTGCAGGAAAACGCCTGATCATGAACTAACTTGTTACGTTAAGTGAACGGTAACTTAATTAGGCTAAACATATTTTTTTGTAAACCACATGATAGTGGTTATTTACATGGTTAGAGATGTTTAAATGACGGTACCGATACAAACCTGTCTTCTTGCTCTGGTAGCCTTGGAAAATTAGCAAACTGTGAGGTGCATTTGGCCATCAGATACTTCCATCTAACAGTCATCCCGAATAAATCAAGGTTAAGTGGGAAAATGTAACGATGAGATTGCATGCGCATAGGTTGAGAACTAATGGACATGACGAAAGTCACTCGTAATAAGTTCCTCGAAGATGCTGTTTTCATCAGCAAATTTTTCGTCTGGCTACCACGATGTGATAATTACTCACGTAAAACTGTCCGTTTAACGGATTACAAATGATTCCGTCGGCCGCCAAGCGACCACACCATCTCCCCCATGCCCAGGTTGATGCAGATTCATCCAATCTTAGGGTATTCATGTCATTGTATGTGTACGCTGCAGTAGCGGTCCAGCTGACGGTGGCTAACTCTCACTCCTGCATGTACCACGTAACTGTGATGAGGAATTTTGTCACACTAGTTCTTTTGTTTGCCCAGCACCTGCTATGCGTATTGAAATACAGCAATACACCGTTTAATTACAGTATATGTCTGGCAATAAGTCTGTGTTGCATTGAAGAGGTTCAGTGAAGTCAGAGTCGGTTGGCACGGTTTATTTAGTCGAATCATAGCATCAACCCCCACTAAATTAATGGAACTTGCTGTTTGCCAATAAAGGATGACGTAGGCCAGTTTTCTTAATTTTTCAAAGGCAATTGCAACTTTAAAAAAACAACCACCATGTTTAGCACGAAGCTCAGATATCAGAATACTGTACAACAGATAGCCTAAAAATGTTTGCTGTGAAATTTGATCACACTGACGATACATGCGTCATAAAAACAGTACCGCGATTCCGAACCACAGTCCGTCAATGTTGTTTATAACATTTTGAATACAAAATGGTGCATGGTCTGACTCAAAATGTGGAACGTCTCTTACAAGCGGACAATTCATCGCCATTTTCCTCGTACATATTTCTAAGGACGCACAGCTTCCACCCATATAATGAACTACGCTTGTAGCAAATTTCAATCACTGATACGGATCGCCGTTTACAGTTGTACACATGACACGTGAAAACTTTGAAAACATGACCGAGTCTGTTCATCTGTGAAACTACAAGGTACTCAGACGACCGTTTCATAGAACTTCTTAATGAACTGTTGAAAACTGAACACCCTCAATACATGCACAGTCCCAATTAGATGGTTCGATCGGGTAATCATAACACACGTGTCATCAAGCCGAAATTTTGAGAGAAATGACACGTAATTCATTAATGTTGTATATCATGTTCAATTCAGACCTTAAACGGCCTGTTAATAGCTAGTCCAATAATTGAACCGACTGTGGTCAGGCTACTCAACATTAGCCTGAATCGCCACATGATCTTCGTTCGGCTGTTCTAACGTCCCTGGTCATAAGTGAATCACAACCACTCTAGCAGCATGCAGCCTTTTGAAACTGACCGTGCGAAATCGCTATCAAGTATGGCCTGGTCCATGCCTAATCAATTGCACACGGTCTAATGTTCGCTTATGGTGGAACACGTCAGCAAGTGTCTAGTAGATCGTAATTTTGCTCTCATGACATGTTTTGATGAAATTCCTTGGAGAAGAATCATCAAGAAAATTCTTCATACAATGGCTCTTGCAAAACAAAAACCTGTACGGTGAAGTATAGATGGTGCATCTCATATAGTAAACAAGTCACAAGAAAACGTATACATTGTACTGTCCAATAAAAACACATCATTTATTGCATGGCGTAGGATGACATGAGATCGACTTGAATTTTGTAAACGTGTCTTACTCACGAAAACGTGTGTTTTGAAGTTGCATTTGAAATGATAAGTCTTATCCAATGTGAGGAATTTGGCAGAACTTACATGGAAATCAGCTGAAGCCTTTCACGCTGTTTACGTCCATAAGAAATTTTTCAGCCCGATCTTCTGAATTGACTTAAACTCGTGTGCATATCTCAACCTGTCATGCATAACCTTCAAGCCACTCTTCGTGGGTAGCTCGACAGTGGTCAAGAACAATAACCTGACTGCAGATGTCATATTTTTTGAGTTCGCTCAACCATTCAGCTGTGCCCCATACGGTCCTTTAGTGTGAAGATGGATGTTAAAGACCTTATTCTGCAACCTCATTTTCATTACATTGACAATCAATGGGTAAAAGTTGTGACAGATATTTCTCTACCCTGAGCTTCGCCGGTTGCTCCAAGAGTCTGTCCTTGGCTATCCATTATTTTCAATAAACATTATTGACCTCTTCGGTCCAAAATCCAGCAACCCTCTGCCTTGTGTTGTCATCATCATCACAGCAGCCATGAGCCTAACCAAAATGTGCTGTGATTCGAGCCGCCGCTCACCTCAACAGTGACCTGAAATATCCTAGAAGAGAACGCTACTAAGAAGGTTGAGAATTAATAAAAGAAGACTAAGCGGAAGGACAAGATATGGTATGGATACGGGTACGCCATTGACTGCGACACTTCACCATCTCGGATAGCATCTCTAACCAGCGAATTGAGTGACTAGGAGGACCCCATCCAGGCAAGCGGCACCTACCCACTTTGCTCAATGGAGCTGTCAGGGCCTTCATATTTCGTGACCACGTTGTTAGTTGACCACCAGACGGTTTTACCCAATTGTTGGTGGTGTCAGTATATAATGCCCGGTATGGTAAACGCTCAGCTGGTATACGGAGTACGTGACCCAGCCATCTCAAGCTGTGTACCGTGATTAGTTGACCAATTGATCACGCATCCCGAGCACTCCGGAATACGCGCCGGCGAACGGCCACCTTGCTCACGCAATCAGTCCACTTGATATGGGTCAGTTGGCGGAGACAACGATGGTCAAACACAGCAAGTTTGTTGATATCTTCTTTGTGAACAGGCCACGTTTCCGAACCATGAAGCAAAATGGAACGTGCACAGGCATTATATACCTTTCCTTTAAGCGATTACCGGACGTCTTTTCGACGCCACAGATGATGCAGTTTGACAAAGGCAACGCGTGCCTTTGCTATCCTCGCAGATATCTTATCAACAATATTACAGGATGACGAGATGGTGCTACTAAAGTATGTGAAACTGTCCACAGTCTCGACCGGATTGCTTGCAGTGAAGAAAGTAGGATTGGAAACGCCCCAGTTTTGAAACAGCACTTTGCACTTTGAAGGCGCGAAGCGCATTCCATATAAACCAGCCCGGTCACTCACCTTGTTCAGCATGGTCTACATGTTTTCGGCAGAGGGACTAAGTAAGACAATGTCGTCCGCATATTCCAGATCAGTCAATCTAGCGCTAGGAAGAAGCAAAACTGCAATTTCACTGGACTCCTGCATTACATTCTCCAGAATGTTGTCCGTGACAAAGTTGAACAGCGAGGGGAGATCGGACGCTCTTAACAAACACCACTGGAAGTGATGAACGTCCGAGACAGTTGTCCATAAACTCTCACCCTGCTTGAAGCGTGGGCATACAGTGATCTCAACAGATTCACTTATTTCCTTAATACTCTCTTGCGAAGAAGACAGCTCCACCTGACGAATAAAAAATCTCAAAGGCTTGTGATCTCAGTGCATTACGGATAATTCTTCCTAGCATTAAGTACTGGTCAGATGATTGATGTTTTTCTTAGATTAAAAGCAAACGTGCTCATACGTCACTCAAAGGAAGTCTGAAGAATCTATTCTTGATAAACAGTGCACAACGTACAGGAGTTATCTTGAGCGTGGACTTCAAAAAGATTTGAGGCTTTGGCTGTTGTCCAAGTAAACTTCCTCTTATCTCCTACAAGTGGGCGCTAAAACAAATTTGGAACTCTCAAAATAATGTAACAAACCTTTCTTTGCACAGATAGACGTGATTTTCTAAACCTTCACGGGGTTTATATATAACCACTGTTTGAATATTGTAGTGGAACCAAGAAATGACCTAGCAATGTTACAAGAAAACTTACATTAACTGTTCCTGGTAAATTCCATCATACTAAGTCCGTTGTATGTTGGAAGAACGTTCCTCTTGAATAACTGAGAAATTTTAACGATTTCAGTTCCCCCGGCATGCCCAACTGGACTCTTGCCACAGTTAACTCCTGGTAACAACGACCACCTGTAAGCAGAAAACAAGGCGCGAGAAGACAAAGTGTGTATTGATTCAAACAATAGACAAGCAGTTCATATGTATAATGAACGTGACAGGTGTGAAGAAAATAATGTTTAACAGGAGAGCAAAATGTTAACAGACTTTACAGTACGCTATCGGGGTCGTGTGTATTGGCTCTAGAGGCAAAACTCGCCACTGAAAGAGCCCATCAAGTAGTCATCAAAATGGCTAGTGGTCTACAACACATTTTATGAGTATCTTGCTTGAAATTATCGGTCTCTGTCAGTTTGAATCTCGAAAAGTTTCTGATAACCTCACTCCCACACTTCTTCATTACCGAAGGATTATTACGGCAATGATGTCCTAGGCAGCTGGTAGCAGCTGATAAACCCAGAACAAGAAGGTTTACCAGCTCCAGCCTCTAACCATTCCGAGAAAAATGTAGACCTATCGCAGAGTTGCTAACCAATGGAATGACCTTCTACCTCATTTCGTTGACTGCTTTCCTGGGGACAGTTCCGGATTGTTATTATATTCATACTTAGTGAGGACGCTGTTAGATTCCTCATTCTAGTTTGGTTCTGGTACTTGCTACAACCCCAAGAGCAGTCCTAAACCCGGTTTTGACTAACTGCCTATCAGGTGAGCATATGCTCTTTGTATTTTGCAACAGACAGACCGGATGGATCAAAGCGTTTTGGATGTGCAACTCTGAAGCCATGTACAAAACGTTGACCTCGTTGAAATTTCGGCCACAACAAACGTACTATTGTTGAAGCTGCTTTAGAAATCGTGATACAGCTAGCCTTATAAGAAACTGAAAAAATATAACAATTGAGCCATCACATATGTTTAAGTGAAAAGCGGACCATCCAGGCTCAATGAGGGCGTAGTTATTGCCACGAATTTTGATGTATGAACCGTGTTGCTTTAGTTCACAACGGGCTCATCGTGAAATCAGTTTACGATAGGTCTACTTAAGAAATAGAATGACTAAAATTTGTCCGGTTTATAGCAGTTTTTATGTATCATCATCATGCTTTTTCTCTCTAATTTTCGAAGGTGTTTCGACGCAACTGGTACCGACAGCCTCCTGTTTGGTCATTCAATAATTACCATTGAAATATTAGTGTTTATGTTCATAATGTGGCAACTGTTCAGTAAAATTCCGTCTATAGTTATCCATTTGGTAGTTTGTAACCGGTTAGCTTATAAAGAGCTACGACCCACGTGGAAACTTGCGTATTCAAGAAGATTCAGGTCCCCAATTGCGGAGTTATCGACTGGAGTTAATAGACAGTAGGCATATATGCCTCCCTATTGCAACGACTGAGCAACTTGATCATTACTCACAAGCGAAAGCGGTTGATTGTTCACAGATGATAATTTGGTCATTCTTAGTGTAAGATCAGCGGCGCAATAGTGAACACGGTTGTCTAGTGAAAGCTTGGCGAGGTTTCTGATCAGGGTTGTGACAAGGATATGCACTACTGACGAGCTTTAGCGAAAGCAGAACTAGACTCGGGTGTTTCTCTCCAAAGGAGGGTGTTTGGATGGTTCGCCTGAATGCGAAGGCTATGTTGGAATAGGATTGTTGTTCAACTTGAAATGTGATGTCCGTTTGCAGTTAAACCCATCATTGTCGAACTATTCTGCTTACCGACATTCTACCTCACGTTAATCCCCCGTTCTTGAATTGTTGCCTTAATTTAAACTGACTATAAGTTCAATCAAACACTTTGTAGCCATTCTGTAAACAAAATTGTCCAGTGTTGCATTGATGTGAGCAGGTTTGATCTCTTCTAACTTTAATTCCAAACCTTTTTGTTGTATCGTTAATATGTATCCAGATGTAGGAATTCTGGGATATTGTCAAAACGTTATTTACTTCATGCTCTCTAAAGGTTCAATCAAGTTTGTACCAGTTATCCCAGGAATATTACTGGATGTTTGCTGTCTTTAGTTTTCGTTATAGTTATAACGTTTGCGAAGATATACCAATTTTAGTTTAGCTTCAGAACTTGCCTTGTTGCCACAAATCGACCGAATTTTTGGTTTCCACCGATTTTTTGTATCATCTGATAATCACTGGTTTTTGATTGTTTAACTTAGTGAACTCAAAATTAACTCTGTTCAAGTTTGTTCTGATACAGTTGTGTTTTATCTGACATATTTATCCAGATTTACATTATCCGTTACTTCTCTTCAAGATGGTTACTTCTGAGAACGCTGACGTGTTCACAGAGGTGATGTCTACACACAGTCGAGTGACTGCACACACTACTCATTCCAGTACTCCAATGAAGTGGCCGCAACTAACGCATAATGGCATTACACACTGTACATCAAACCCTTATAAGGCAGTTACTATCAGATTGCAGTTCTGAACCGTTGTTTTTATGCACCATTTTGATTAGTCGGTTAAAATACAGTGTGTTCATACACCTTACATATGGATGTTGAAATCCTCGTCTGATCCTAAAATGGAAAAACGAGTGAGAGCCACTTTAATTGTATTGGGGAGAAAAGGGAGGTTTTTGCATAATTTCCGTACACAGTCAGTATGAGGCACTTGTTCTTAGTTTGAATTGAGCCACTTATTTGAGTCATGTTGATGCGCACCATCGGGATACGGGGTTATATGGGTTATGTTGGCTGAGAATTGGTTGGGTAAACAAGGTATTCAACACCTGTTGTTTGACAGATGAACACAAATAAATCGACGTGAACTCGTAAAAGTTCGCGCTGCTGTATTATGCAATCATAATTAACAGTGGAACATATGCCTCGATTACTATATATGACAAAACAGACCCAGCTATACAGACTAAATGTGTATTTTAACCCTCACAAACTAGTGGAAATTCCCAAGACCTATGCCCATTAGAACATAGAAGAATAACTGCTGGGTCTCGCTGTATGTTCATGTTACCGTAAATATTCAAGTCTTCATAATAATGCAGTGGAGTTCAGCGATCGTATTATACTACTGATACCGCGGCTATTCAGTAGCAGGTGCAGGGCCTATTTTTTGACAACCTACAGGCCACAAGAAGACTGAAAGAAGGATCATCAAGGTGCAGCATCACCCGTAACAGTCCCTGCTACTCAATGGAACTGAGCACTGACATCTGTGGTATCCGAGACTAGCTGGGGCTGAATACTGCGTGCAAATGAGTGTTTTTGTGTCAGGTTTGGTTTACATGTGTAACCCGTGTATTGCTCTGTCTAATAAATAACCCTTGTGCCATCCGCGTTCTTGGATCACAACAGTTGGTGCCGTGACCAGGATTGGAGGATGAAGATCCCATGGCCGCAGCCGTTCGAGGATGGGGACGTCCGGAGCTTCCTGGAGGACTTCGAGGACGTGGCGGAGACGGTCGGAGTCAAGACCGACCGGGCGAAGCTGGCGGCCCTGCGGATGCTGCTCAAAGGCAGGGCAAAGGCGGTTCTGGAGGCGGCGCGAAGGGGCCCCGCGAAGCTGGAGTGGGCCGCCGCGAAGGAGGCGCTGATCGCCGGGTTCGGCAGCCCAGCCGATTGCCAGGAAGCAATGCGGCAGTTCAGGGGCGCCCGGCTTGGACCAGGAGGCGACGCTCTCGTGTACGCTGTGTCACTGCGGGCAGTGCTGTCAAGAGCCCTACCACATTTGGACCAGGATTCGGAACAACGCATGCTGACGGAGCAGTTCTTGAACGGATTGCCACCAACAGTACGGGATCAGCTCAGGGTGGCTCTCATAGCACAGCCGATGACGTTGGAACAGCTGGCTGATGCGGCTCGACAATTACTGGCAGACAACTCCCAGACAGTCAGCGAGTTGAAGGCGAATGAACCAAGTGAAGTGAATGACCTGCGAACCGCAGTGGAAAGGTTGACTCAAGAAGTGGCTGCTTTGAAGATGAAGAGGGAGCAGAACCGTGGCGACGTCTGCTATCGATGCGGAAGACGTGGACACTGGCGAAGATTTTGCCCGCGTGGCGAGAAAAGATTTCATGTAAATAAACATTTCAATGATTGTTTTTTGTCTGGGAAGGGTGATCCGATAATAGGGGCGGTTGATAAGACGGCAGTTCAGGCGAAGATAGAAATCAATGGTAGTTCGGAATACTGTTTGATTGACACTGGGGCAGCGATTTCACTGAGTAGACCGAGACCGGGAAAGGTTGTTCAGCCGTACGCGATGGTCGTGCGAACAGTCGGTGGGTTTACGCTCAGAGTTACGGGCGTTGCGGAATATGATGTTGGAATCGACGATCACGTAGTCAAGCAGTCGTTTGTCATTTCTCCCAACGCACGCCAGACTATATTGGGAGCGGATTTTCTTAAACGCGCTGAGGCTGTGATTGATTTGAGGCATGGCAAACTCGTAACAAAGTATGGAGTGGTTCCATTGGCGAGAAAATGCAGACCTCAGCTTGGGCAAGTTGAAGCGAGCGCACCCGAAACTATACCAGCTTGCGACAGTCGGTTGCTGAATGAAGTGATACGCAAATTCCGAAAATTGTTCACCACGGACCAAGACCCATATGGCTACTGTGATTGGATTGAACATGAAATCTCCATCAAGCCAGACCGATTTCGACCATTCGGGCCCAGAAGGACTCCGGTCCACCTGCAGCCGGAAATCGAGCGACAAGTGAAGGAAATGTTGAAGGAGGAAATCATTGAGGAGGCTGATAGCCCGTTCAATTCTCCTGTTCTGTTGGTGAGGAAGCCAACTTCGCAAATGGTACGACACCCCGAGTAGAAGCGAGTGTACGCCAGGAGCACCGACGTCCCCGGAGCCGGTACGCAGATCGCCAAGAGAGCGAAGAACGCCTGAACGGCTTTTGCTGCAACTGGAACAATCCTTGCGGGGGGAGGAGTGCAGTGGAGTTCAGCGATCGTATTATACTACTGATACCGCGGCTATTCAGTAGCAGGTGCAGGGCCTATTTTTTGACAACCTACAGGCCACAAGAAGACTGAAAGAAGGATCATCAAGGTGCAGCATCACCCGTAACAGTCCCTGCTACTCAATGGAACTGAGCACTGACATCTGTGGTATCCGAGACTAGCTGGGGCTGAATACTGCGTGCAAATGAGTGTTTTTGTGTCAGGTTTGGTTTACATGTGTAACCCGTGTATTGCTCTGTCTAATAAATAACCCTTGTGCCATCCGCGTTCTTGGATCACAACAATAAGTCAGAGATGCACAGTTCATATAATGTAAATGACAGAACAACTCCTACAAAAGCATACCAGAAGTGGACTTAAAAGTGTATGGATTTAATTAAAATTTATAAACAAACCTTTGGCAGATAACCACCGGACAGCAGCCCAATATTCTAAACTTCTGATGACGGGAAATGACCGTATGCTTCACGAACTCTCCAACAACACATTATTTCACGATGACCTATTCACAGGTCATTTCATCACGTAATAAGGTGTGATGTTATAACACATCACACATATGAGCCTTTTAAGGGGCACATATTTTGTACTTTCGTTTCCATCGTCTGGCTTTTGAAATGGAGGTCAACTGACAGCCCTACTGAACCCTTCCCTGTAAGGTTACATGAACTTGCAGGAAGTGTTATATTTACTGTCACGTGTAAGTTAATTTTGCAGTACAGTGCCTTTTGTAAGTGTATCGTGAAGAAGCGCACCCATACTGATGGGTCTCAGTTATCTCAACTAACGTATCTTGCTTATTAGCTGAGATATTCCACTTCTAATGCATGCCAAAAACTTGTTTTTTTTCAGGAAGTGGAATTTACACAAGTTCAATGGAATTTCCTACACTATTCCGGATATATTCATGGATGAACAGTTTAATTACTAAAACAACTGTAAGTTCTTTATCAGGTTGTCCAAATACATTATTGTTGTATCGTGCTTATCAACGGAGATATTCCACTTCTAATGCATACTAAAAACTTGTTTCTTTTGCAGATATCAAGGCATGAAATGAATAGTAAGCTGTTGCAGATATTTTCAATGAACAGGATGTTCATTTCTAAACATGGGACCTTCTGTTAACTGGCTGCAATTTCTGTTTAATTAAAGTTTTTCCCGATCGCAATGGTTTTTTCAACGTTTCCAAGGTTTATGAAGTTCGTTACTTGGTTGTTGATAGCAGACAGTAGCTCTCACCGTGGTTGGGTATATTGAGCGCTGAGGGAACACTAAGAGAACGGCCGTGCTAATACCCAGCAAACACATGGCCGACTCAAAGTTGTTGGCCAACATCTGGCCAACATCTGGCCAACGCATGACCACCAATTATGCGAATCAGATAAAAACAATAAGTGGTATTTGCCACGCTCATAGTGGTATCCAAATGATTAACTAAAAATTTCTAAAACACATTATCATATTCACAATTTTTAATCCGAATGGATTCACTACTACGACAATTTTTTGCGCGTTTGTTTTAATCCGTGCCTCCATGAGACGCGCATTAACGGTTTCGCTTGTTTCGTACGTGGTGAGTTAGGCTGTGTCGCATCTGTTGCGGTCTGTAGACACTCACAGTTTCGTATAAAGCTTAGTAAATTTATTTCACTATGTTCATTTCTTTATTCCGGCCTTATTAACGGAGGTTTAATGGCATGTATTACACGTAATCCGTGTGGATTGCCTTTATTGGCGTTCATTGTAGAAATGAGTGACGTGAAAGGATGGTATAGTAAGTGGACTATTAACAGGTTATACGACGTGAGAGAGAGAAGTTACGCATGCTAGACGAGAAGTATTCATCAGGTTGGGTTAAGGAGGACCTGATACAAACCACAACATCTGCGCGGCCTACAGGTTGGATA
>LUCH01002113.1:82934-108454 GCA_013368495.1 Paragonimus heterotremus
AGAGGACGAATGTCAAGGGAAATTCCAGTTGACCTTCAGGATTCAAGCAAGTGTCAGCATGGTTGGGCGGCGTTCCCAGTGGTAGTAGTTAAAACACTGTTATCCTAGTGAATGCAGCTTACAATGGTGAAGATGGCGCAGATTCTTTATACAGCTATGAGCAAAACTGCGACACTTACGCTACCACACTAACTTTGATGTTAGTGGATTGTGGTAACTTTACGTTCACGAGGTAATGTGAACTGACGCGGTGGTACTGGCAAGGCAACTCTCACGTCACAGGGAGTTTAGGATCTTAGGAACGTCGAAGGTGATCTTACTACAGGTAGTCGGTCCACGAGCCAATCGCCATTCATCGCAGAAAGACCGCCTGAAGTTGGTTTCCTTGTTTGGGCAAGAAACTTTCTCCGCAAATACCGCTTATTTAGTGACCGACTTACCTTCATGACCTGTCCCACCGATAGGAATGGAACCGACATGTGGTTCCAGCGATCCACTCCAGGTGATTCTAGACGCCGAAGTGACGATTCCCAAAGGTTCCGTCGTATCTATATCTCATTGATAGATAGACAATGAAGTTGGAACGCATGAGAAACTCCATCAAGGCGGGAAGTAACTCGACTTGATTATTGGCATTTCCCTTCAAAGATTAGCGCAATAATTTGCATCGGCGAACAGCCCGTGTCATGATGGAATTTCTCTGATACAGGTTGCAGGATAGAGTCCGAATATACCGTGGCATTCTAGCCGACCCTGTCACAATCTGGTCTGCCAGCCTTGCCGATTGTATACAGTCCGATTAAGTTAGTCAGCGGGAACCGAGCAGCTTCGCGTCTGTGAACGAATAAGACGACGTTGGCGAGCAAGAAGTATTCATTGTCATCCAGAACGTTGTAATGACTGCGCGAAATATTCCTAAGTGACATAAAATGACGTTCTTCATTAATCGGATTGACAAACGTTACATGGGAGAGGTTCTTTAAAGCCTGCCTAAAAACGGTTACTCCGGTCGATGGTATTTACCACACCATTTCAAGGCGACTACGGTCGTCTTTGATTGCTCTGCAACGTTCAAGGGTTATTCGTTGGGCAATAAACTCTACCAAGGTCCGGATATAGCCACTAATCTGATGTGTTACCCAGGTTTTCTACAGAATCCACTGTCGTTGCGGTAAACAAAGAGAGTGTTTCTGTGAGGGAAAATATCTGAGTGGAACCGCGGTGCGTTCCACCTCCTCTGGTGGGTGGCCGATTGTATAAACATGCCGCCCTTCGAGTTTCGGGAAATGGCGCATTCATCTGGAGCTACACCTTAACTGTTTTGCAGTGATTTGTTTTCCTGCAAAACAGGCCTGGTTTATCGTCATCTTTATGACAACCTGACGAAGTGGGCAGTGAAGAGTGACAGACACATCAAAGACTGCTCTAAGTCACTGCGAAATGATAACTTCCCGAAGTATTCCATTACACTCTTTCGTTATCTGCTTCGAAATAGTAAAAAATTACTATAGTGACCTGGAGAGAACACCGGTATGCCTGCTATACGACGTTTGAAATCCTTCCCAAAATCATAGTTCACAGTGCACATAGGATCTTAGGGATCTTTGTCCATCGTATACCTGGTGCATGCGATCGCGTTTGTTTGTTTACAAGCTTGTCGTCTCATGCGTGTCAAGGGCGCCATATACATCCTTCTGGCTTGCTCGTGCGCTCGCTCGTCGGGTCTTCAACCTCCCTATCTCATTCTGTTTGCCAATGTCGCTTAGCGCTGACTATGACCCACTGTAATCATTGTACAATAGGCGTTCGATCCCCCGCAATTTTTTACACTCTAATTTCGTTTCTGATGAACCAGCACATTTTTTAAATTTTGCAGGAATATCTTGTTTTTCCGACCTAAGTTATTGCTACGTTTTCACCTCTCTATTTAATTTTAAACCCTGCTACTGTCGAAATCATGCAGAGGAGGATTTTTAGTTGGCCTGGTGTTTCCGTCAGCGTAATTTCCGTTCTTCTCGCGCCTTTTACATTGAATAACCCTCTGAGCGGGTACGCACAACCGGAAGCCAATTTTGCATTCAGAAACACACCCACGGATTTGACGATGCTCTGTCACGTAGGCGCTGCTCTACCGCCTCACGTCATAGATGTTGATTTTGTTAAGGACATTTGCACTACTTTTGGGACTGCTGTGCCATGTCTGAGCAGTGTTGAAGGGTGGCCCTATCTTTCATTATTTTTCTAAGAATAAACTGTATCAACCGTTTTTATTCTTACACCAACTATTATAACCGTTTCTTTTATACTTATTCAGTCTGACCACTGTACGTTTCTAAATGTCAAAATAAGACATTCTTCTTCCATATTCTTTCTTGGGTAGCTTATAATTCTTACCATTTCTCGATGCGTGAACAGTCACTTTGCTCCAACCCAACCACTTGCCATTTGTTTGAGTGAACTCAATTCCGTTTTATCGTCGCCCACCACTGAGCGGTGCCTAGTTGTCAGAGTTGTTGTACCGGCATATTCATTGTTTAATTTGTGAGGAATTTTCACATTCAAAGTGAGATATTTAGTTTTCATGTACATTGATTCAATTAGTACCGTATTAAATCCAGTTTTCACGAGCGTCTTCTCATTAACCGTTTCTAAGATAGATTGTCTTCTCTGCCGTTGGATATTGAGAAAGGCATTGTTGGATTAACCGATTACGCGTAACTCGTTATGAACCTTGAATCGTTGGCGAACGATTCGATAATAGACGAGGTGGATGACATTATGGAGATGCCGGACTCCGCTAAGTCATACGGGCAGTTAAAAGAGGTCAGTATCGAGCGCATCGCCTTTTAGATCGTCAACGCAGCGCCAAGCTACTCAGCAATACTGAGCGAGGAGACCAAAAGCCTTCATAGCATCTACGCCACATGCAACGTTCCACTGGCCCAACTCAGCTAGATGAGCCCTTCGTGGAGCAAATGCAAATTCAGCGACTGCTAAAGGATATGCAAAGCATTCTTGGTGTCAACCTCACGCAGCTCTGTCGCAGTCGGTCGACAACACTGACCACGCCTGGGAGGCATGCGGGAAACAGGCCCCCCAAGTATCCACGCTAGCGCCTCAGAATCACTGTCACTGTTGACCGAACGTGTGAACGAGCTCAAGCGTCAGATCCGAACATTCAGCACTCGAAAGTCGCGCGCACATTCGACCTCATGTAAAGCTGACAGAGGAATCCCCCGGTCGAGTTCTAGGAGACGACGAGAGCCCACAGGGTGTGTCAAACCCGACCACTGCTGGTACGACCAGCAGTTTGGTAACCATGCTCGATTCTGCCACAGTCTTTATTCCTTCTCCGAAAAGGATCATGGAAAATACCCTGCCAGCACGTCGCGTCGACCGACGTTGCTGGCCCCGAAGTCGCCTGTTCTTCATTCGAGACCTCAAATCGGAAGTTCGCTACCCCATGGACTCTGGTGCAGAGATCAGCCTCCTCCCACCGGATTCTCGCCAAAGATTCATGCAGGCGCAAACAACCTTACTTGCGGTAAACAGCACGCCCATTACCGTCTATGGCATATATTCACGTACACCGAACGTGGGCCTTCGCTGCACTTTCCGATGACTTTCCACCATCGCAGACGTCCAAATACTGATAACTGGCATTTACTTTCTGGATGACTTCGAACTACTGGTCGACGCGCGACACCTTCGGCTAGTCAACCGGAAGACGAATTTATCTGTTACCGGAAGTTTGACCGACGCGGTTCCAATCAGTCCCGTATACCACCTGGTCATCTTGAATAAGTACGCTTCTCTTGTCGAACAGTTCCCCAGAGTCTTGGGACAGCCTTCCTCGCTGTCGCCAGTAGCTGGTCCACCACATCGTCACCACTGACCCGCCGTTGTTTGTTAAAGCTCATCGGTTAGCACCGGGTAAGCTGGGGATAGCGCGCTGAGTTGGAGTACATGCTCGAGCTTGGCATCTTCCGACCGTCTGATAGCTCTCGTACCTCGCTGCCCCATATGCTGTCAAAAAGTTGGGAGACTGGCGTTCATGTAGAGATTATCGCACGCCTAATAACGACACGATACCAGATAGATACCCTATTCCCCATATTCAAAACATCAAGCCTAGCTTGGAAGGCACCCGTGTGTTTTCGAAGCTCAATCTGGTTCGCGCTTATCAAGAGATCTCAGTCACTGTCAACGATTTCACCAAACCGACAGTGATTACACCGTTCGGCTGTTCGAACTTCTGCTCGTGCCGTTTGGTCTTCGAAACGCTGCTCAAACGTTCCAACGATTTATCAACGACGTCACAAGAAGTTTGGATTTGGTCCGTTCCCATATCGACTGCCTTATGGACAATTCGCACGGTATAACGTCACTGTCAACGCGGATAAATGCGTTTCCGGCCAGTCGGCAGTTGATCTCTTGGGGAACCACGTTCATCATGGTGGTCTTCGGCCTCTGACTGGGGATAAGGAATTCTTGACTTCCTCCGCCATACAACGCTCGATGCTATCCATCGTTTCAACGGAATTGTTAACCACTACCGCCGTTTTATTCCGCCCTGCAACCCCTGACCGACCTACTCTGTGGTCGATCCAACAGCAACGTCGAGTTGTCAGAAGCAGCCGTCGACTCGGTCAACCGTACCAAAGACGCACTAGCCGTTGCAGTGATGCTGCACCATTTCGACGCAGACGCCACCACCCGCATAGCCGTAGACGTTTTCGACACAGCCGTTGAAGCCGTAATCCAACGGTTTGTCGATGGAGCCTGGAGACCGCTTTCATTTCGCTCAAGACGCCTGTTGTCCGCCGAAACGAGATACGGCACGTCCGGTCGTGAGTTTCTAGATATCCACTCCGCCGTTCGTCGCTGTCAATATGCCCTCGAAGGTCGCCAAGTTGTGATCTTCACTGATGATAAACCGTTGGCATATTTCTTTCGTAATCGTTCCCAAAGCCACTCATCCCCCGAGGTGCGCCAACTAGATTTCTTCTCACGGTTTTCAACAAACGTACGACACGTCTCTGGCAGTGACAACGTTGTGGCTGATGCTCTGTCACGCGCATCAGCACTTGTGGGCGACGACATCATCGACTTGTCAGCTATGGCCGAAGTACAGTGTACGGAGGACGACTTCTGCGCTTCTTGCCAGCATTCCTATCTACACCTCGTAGGCCAGAGGCCGTCCCTATACCTGACGTCCGCTCGGAGACCGTAACAAGCGCATTCGGTGAGCTTCGAGCAACATCTTAAGGTTGCTCGACCACGGCCACAATCTACCGTGGCCCTCAATTCAAAAGCTGTTCTTTTGCAGGAACGTTGAACGGGCTTGCATGTGAGCACACACGGACTACGGCATACCACCCGGCTGCGAACGGCATGGTCGAACGCTTTCATCGATAACTTAAAGCAACCCTTGCCGCCGTCCATGCAGTCCGTTGGACAGAAGCCTTCCCAATAGTTTTACTTGGCATCCGTGCGGCCCTCATGGCTGAACTGCACGTTTCCGGCGCCTTCTCAACGGCCGACCCCTACGTCTTCTTGGTGATTGCTTCTCGTCTGCCACAGGCGCAAGTGAAAACGATGCTTTCTACACTAAGCAACTTGCTTCGCATATGCGCCGCCTCCACCTTATGGATACGCGAAAGCAAAGCCGCAAGGCACTCGTTCACAAAGATCGCCATGACTGCACAAACATGTTGGTTCTCGCGGATGGTTCATGGTGTCCGCTCGATCGACCTTATGAAGGTCTTATCAAGTTACTCTGACGAAAAGACCGCTTCTAAGCACTCCAGCGCCTGGTTATTCGGGACGCAGCCAACATCAACCGCCCGAAGCCCAATTGTTTTGAAAGAACTGAGGAGGCTTTCAATACTCCTCCGCATCCCGCGGCCAAGCATGCAAACTCCTCTGAACAGCCTCGTCCGGGCACATTGTCATCAGCGGACATAACTTCGTCAATGACGCCAAAACTTAACGTAACACATTCGGATTGTAGGGTGCACTGGCTGAAACGTCTGGCAGCGCGGTGGGATTCGTTAAATCTTGTTCCATTTTAGCTCCTTGAAAACCCAAAAATAATCACAGAAGCTTTGGAAAATCCACACAAAATATCTCATACCGTTTTTTCACAAATATAAAAAAGCCTGTTGATGCATGTTTGCGTATTTACGTTTGTTGGGTAAATTTGCGGTTTGTTCATGCTACCAAACCTGCCTATTTGCTTTTCGTTTCCGTGCACGCGCTCACGTCCTGGGTCGATCAAAACCTACAACGCGGGCACCGTCATGAGACCATTGCGGTTACCTCCAGGACCTCGACATGCGAATTCTCGATTCTCATTCGTTTTGACACCACGGGAGAGGTCACTGGAGTAGAAGCTTGCTGGGAACTGCTCGTATTATTACTCCTCCACATGCGGCGCCTGCAATTGGCAGCACCAGCAACAAGTTGGTTCAGCGTGAACTAGACCAGGTCACGGATGGCAGGCCACAGTTAGTCATCACGTAGACCAAAGGGTTGCGTTCGCAGCACTCTTTTGGAAGAGGGTTGTGTAGTGACCTGGAGATAACTCCGGTATGCCTGCTGTACGATGTTTGAAATCCTTCCCAAAATCATAGTTCACAGTGCACATAGGATCTTAGGGATCTTTGTCCATCGTATACCTGGTGCATGCGATCGCGTTTGTTTGTTTACAAGCTTGTCGTCTCATGCGTGTCAAGGGCGCCATATACATCCTTCTGGCTTGCTCGTGCGCTCGCTCGTCGGGTCTACAACCTCCTTATCAACTGTTGTATATCAATGTTGTTTAGTGCTGACCGAAACACTGTAATTATCGCATAATATACTTTTGGTTTCCCGCATTTGGTATGCTTGCATTTGCATGGAAAATCGTTCATTTAGTGCAGGTACGCGCCAAAGTAGGCCGAGAAATAGGACTCAATCCGCAAAGACGTGTCGACCATCATATGTCTTTCCTCATGGCGTAGTGATACGCTGGATGTAGTTTGGACTTAACCCTTACTGGTTGGACCTAACCAGATTGTTCCCTTCTTGCGACTCCTCAGGAGTTGGTTCACTACGGTTACTGCCGGAAAAATGGCTACTGCGAGCACACTGTTAGAATGGTATGAGTTTGGACGGACTCGTTAATGCTGATAGCCAACGCAAGTTGGAAGACCGATAGGCTCGCCCATGTAAACCTGTGTTAATCCTGGGGGTCTTGTGAATCTTCGAACCGCGCTGAACCTACTCACGACATTCTTTTGCGGGCCGGATTTAGAATAGTAGTGTCTGTGCAACAGCAAGCGTCCATAAATTTTAGGCTTACTAAGCAAGTGATTCCGACAAAAAGGAAGACAGTCCTGATGACGAGCTTTGCAGTAATAATGTGTCAAGGTGCAAAAACACAAAAACCTTGATGAAAAAATAGCAACGAACATCTATATTAAATTACTCAATTCTGCAAGTTTCAAAAACAACGACTTACATGAGCACGACCAAATGCAATAAGTCAGTTAGTTACAAAGTGATGAAGCGCAAGTGAAACCGAAGTACGTACAAGCGTACGTCCGGCGGTGGAAAGGAAAGATGAAGACGTTGCGTGAGGAAAAGCTCCGGCAAGTAAACAATGTCAGGCTTCAGTAACATATCGAGATGAACCCGCATGTGAGAATGATCTGTCGCGCGCATAATTCGACTATTTGCATCGTAACGCATCGTGCTGCCTTATTGTTGGCGCCACTTTTGTCATCCATGGTGTAAGTCGTGTGTATGTTATACTCGGCCTTTGGCGCACAGTCGTTCCCGTTGTCTAAGTTTACGGGAGTATCGTTGAAACGTTTTGTTCATAAGGAAGCTGTGCCAATGTAGCCCAACCAGACTCAAAGTGGGTTGATAATTGTAACGAGCGGACGAAGTTAAAACGTCCATCTTGCACGTTAAAGCATTGCGATATGCAGCTTTCAAATTAATGCCAGTAATAGTCCGTGATTTTCTCAGTTGTGGTGGTTAGAAAAATTGTTTTACCGGAAAAACCGCTTTCCAGGTTGGTACCTGGTGCACAAACGGAACTCTCCGAAATATGCGTCATGGACTCATATCTGTTTGTTTTGACCGACCGTTACTTGAAAACGATCTCATCGTATATCGTTTCCGAAATTCGATCTGGCTTCTCTTGTCGCGGTTGATTGCGTTTGACAAGGTTAACACAACGATGTTAAAGTAATTTTTGATTTATCTTCCTTTTTTAAAATTTGTTTACTATTTTGTTTTATTTCTTTAATTTTTGTTTGCAGGAAATTGATGATATTAAGACTTCGATGGCGACGTTTGAGAATCGCGAATCTCGCACTTTCTCACAGCTCTTGGAGTGTCCTTAGAGGTATCTGGATGAGATAGGCGTTATTCACGTTCGTGGGATGAGCCGAAGGCCGTAAACAGTTCCGAAGTGCGATAAGATAAGGTGAAATGACCCCCAAAAACCGTGCGGGTTTATTATCGTCGTATGAAGTATAAAAGGCACATATGTGTATGCAGGGATGTGCGACGTGTATAGCGGGTTAGCCCTTGTTAGGTTCAACAGATCAGTTCCCGCGACACTTCAATCCCATCGGTTGTTAGCTGATTTACATTAGAGCACTACCATTAACTAACTGCCTCCCTGTACGGTGCGCACCAAACCAATCTGCGGATCACTGCAAGTGACGTGAGCGACCCCAGGCATCGGTTCCATTACAAGACCCCAACTGCTGTGTTCAAGAATTATGCTGAGAATGTTCATGGCAAGTATCTATCAACCATTGATATTTGCAACATCTGTCACCGGGTGAAACCTCCTGCAATAAGTAAGTGGGTTCGTGTATGTTGATGTTACAGAAAATCTGAAGTTCCACTTACTGTGGAACCAATCGCCAAACAATTTCATGCATGATTACAGTGAGCAGTGAATATGGCAAACAGATAACGCCGACTACAGCCCACATCATGTCTGAAACTCGTCGGTTGCAGCCGAACCTACTCGCCCACAGTGCCGCTAAATGTCTGCCGTTCTTAGTTACACGTCGTGATGATTACACAACCACACAGTTTGCTCAGATGTCAGCGTCTATTTCATGCAGCGTCAAACGCTGAAGTTGGATGAAGTGATTCACGACCTACTCTAAACACATTCATCAACCATTCGTTGCTAACTCTCTCTACCAACCAAATAACAATCTTCGACTATCTCGTCAATGTATTTCGATACCACATCACCGAGTCCTTAACGTCTATGAAGTGCTGTACGTATTTTCATATTTCGTTTCATTTTTATATACAGCCTACACCACCTGCTCGAATTGATTGGACTTAGCAATAAACTTTCGTTGCACGCGTCTCGTCTCCTTGCTACTCCTGATTCACTTGAATCAGGATTGCCTATAATGAGTTATTCAGTGACTACATGTTAGACCGACTATTCACGTTTATATCCCTGTGTGAGTCCAGTCTCTTACACCTTCTTGATGAAAATCGTCCACACATTGAAACAATTTTTTCCGTCAGCAAACTAGGCATATTTCTTGCTTTCTCAGAGGACATCACAACTTCAGAGATCAACGGTCTACCGAAGTGAGCGTCTACTACTTGGGAATAATTTTCAGCAAGGGAGATGTCTCATTCATTAACAAAAAGATTTTTGGGCGTGAGAAAAAGACCAGGCAACGTGAAAGGGATGAATGGAGACAGAGAGTATGGTCACCGACTTTCCATCAGACATGCAACGGTCGTCAAACTTAACACTCACAGCCATCCCAACAACCTGTATATTTTATGCATTTTCCGCACAGCATTAGACCGGATAAAACTGCCGATCCCTGGGACGTGGCAGGGCAACCGTTTTGTGATTTTCCTCAAGTGCATGTTGGCGTTGTTTGTTTGCTTTGGTAACGGTATTCATCACTACTGGTTGCTCTGGCTGGAGTAACTACATGAGAAGCTACTTCTATTTGCTAGTTGCAGTTAGCTGATACTAATTAGGCGTTTCGTGCTTATGGACTTGACCACTAACTTGGTATTATTGTTCGAACTTATTTATTTCCGAACGGACTCCACGAGTGTTATTTATTATACCACCAGTGCCTGTTCTAGATCTAGTACGTTTGTTGTCAACCAAGTTTGTGGCATGCACGGTTCGACATCCCCCATTGGCGCCCTGTGAGACTGGGACACAAGCAAGCAGATGGCCCTTCTTGTGATGTGCGAAATCACGAAGACATAGAAGCCAGGCTTTACCTCAAACGCTAGTTGCTATGCGTGAATCGGTCGAGATTGAGATGATTTAACCGTTGGACTGATGAATGTGGTCACAGCAGACGCAGCTTTTGCATCTTGGGTATTTTGACAGATGTGGTAGCGAGCTTGAGTGGTCGGATGGAACAATCTGTCTTAAATTTTTGCTGAAATGGCCAGTAGTGCTTCCGTAGCTTCATCGTATGACAGGCTTTACTTCCAACTATTCTCGTATTCTTGAGGGGTATTACGGTTCCCTATATGCTCTTTTATTAATACTGTGACTATTTTGAACTCTCTGAGAAGAATTCACTGTTACACGCATCATCAAAGCGTGCTTCTATTGCTTTTATCTGAATGCTTTTATCTGTAATGCAACAAAACGGTGTAACCTCCCTAGGTGCCCGACTGCCGCTAGCTGCTTCAACATTCAACACACCCCACATACTCTCACCATTTCAGCGGTTCACGTGATCGGTGCGGAAGGACAACAACCAAACCGAGACAGAATCTGCTGTGGAACCACGAACTCCGCACTACTGAATCTTACCGAAATATCTCGAAGCGGGGATACTACACATGTTTTATACTTCCAGCTCCGCAAGAAACCGTTGAAATTAGTAAAACCAGTGAAACCTCACCATTGGTAAATTAGCAGTGACTCGTTTGCCGCGCGTACTGATGAGCGCTGGTTAGTATACGTTTGTCAGTGTGCTCGGGATATTTCTGCCCAAGTAGTGAGGATAAGTACGGTGATACGGAGAATAGATGTGGGTGTATTTTACCTCGCAATCGGTGGAAAACTGTCGGCAATTATGGTTTTTGCAGGGATTAAGCTTGAATGTCGCTTAAAAGGAAAACGGTCAATGTCGATTCCGTTTGGATCTGTTGCATCATTTTTGGGATATCTGTACATTGCATGATCAGTGTTGAAATGTGGCCCTGTGCTTCATTATTTCCCTTAAAAATAAACTGCAGCGAACATCTTTATTCTCACACCAGCTACTGCAACCTTTCCCCTAACTTTCATTCACTCTGGGTCCTGTAAATTTCTGAATGTTAAAATTGGACATTCCCCTTTTGTTTTGTTTCTTCAATAGCTTATAATTGTTATCAGTTCTCGATGAGCGAAAAGTCGGTTTGTTCCGACCCAATCAATGACCTGTTTTCTGAATAAATTCAACTCCGCCTTGTCGTCCTCCATTAGTGAGCGGTGTTTAGTAGTCGAATATGTCTTAGTGGCACACTTTCTGAGCATTTTTCATATTTGAGGTCAGATACTTCATTTCCATATATATTGATCCTATTGATACCGTATTAAAACAAGTTCCCACGAGCGCTTTCGCGCTGACCTCTTCGAAGGTAGATTAACTTCCCTGTCTTTGGACAGTGAGGAAGGCATTTAATGGACCAACAGATTACACGTTATTTGGTGTGAACTTGAACCGTTAGCGAAGGGTTCAGTAAAGAAAGCAGTTAGAACGTCCTAGTTTTTGGCAGGTGTTTATCGAGGCGTCTGGCGTCAGTGTATTTGCAACGCAGGCCTTATAAATTTGGTCCTCAGGCTGGCTTATCCCGGGAGATCATTCAAATGCCAAACGCCGCCTGTTATGCCTTCAGGTGAAACTTTTGATCAGTGATTGTGCGTATTTCCTTCAAAACCTTTGAAATCGAACCGACGGACGGGGCTCAGACAAGCGTCACTGAATTCGTTTGTGAAAAATACGATGTGATCACAGTAACCGTGCAACACATCAGCAATCCTGTCTCAGTGGAAGCAACCGCTCTGTTAGAAATCGATAAAACAATGGGCAGAAAACCACCAGTAACTCACACGGAAGCCTGGAATGTTTCGCTAGTCGTGCCAACTTTAGCAGCCATAGGTTCTTCGATAAGTGACCTATAACGAGCGCAACGTTTGCACATCATTTTATACTAGTTTGTAGGAACACATCCGCAACACTGTCATCAAGCCTCCGAAGAGCAGTTTGAGGCACATTCCCGGAAATCCATCCGTAAGTCAAGATGTACGTCATTCTTAAGTATTTTTATCCAGACTGACACATCAGTTACCAACAACTACCGTAAATGACACGGTATTTCCCGTTCGATCATAAGCACCATGATAATAAGTGGCCCTAACAGAAATGCATATTTTGGGTCCATCGTCACGGTCCAACATCTCCTGAACATCTGTATCAATTCAACGGATTATCCGGTTCCTTTTTCGGAAGTAAGCTTGGTGGTTAATACGTTAGCTTCTGGTGCTTACCACGTGGCACATGGTTTAAAACGGATACCTGTGGAAAACCTGCTCTTTTGCTCTTTGGTTTGCTTGAATTTATCTGATAAGCTACTACTGCTAAATACACTGGTTTTGCTGAGTGGATCTCATTATTGTAACAAAACCTCGTTATCCACGTACACTCTGGGTGTGTTCGTAGGGTTTAACGAAAAATAAATATTGCTATTACTTTGCGATGTATTTACATCTATCCATAAAATACGGACAGACTACCTTTTACTAGCCCTACTAAGTGCCAAATCACCTCTAAAGGAATAGCCCAGCAATCACTCTAGCAAAAGTAGCGTGCGGATCAACTCCGTGATTATTTGGTGACATTTTCTAAGGATCACCCCATACGGCTGACCCAATGAACTGCGCTAAAGGACTTGCTAAGCATGTGGGGAATGTTTGCGACATCGTATTCCACATGATGAACATATTATCCTATCTGAATTGCAATCAGAACGCTGATGCAAGAGTATTTAGGGGTTTCCTGCAATACACCTACGTTGCTCAGCCTTAAGTCCTCGGAGCGATATGATGAAGGTCCACAACGTTCTAACCAACTCAGCCTATTATTGCGTCCGTCCGCTTCAAATCGGTGATAATACTGGTTATAAGGAAAACCCCTAGCGCCCAATTAGTGACGCAGCTGTGTCGTAGGGACAACCTTCCATCTGTGCGAGCTCCTCTTTTTTAAAACACCATGTCGGAGGAGGTGGAAATAGAGGATTCCCCAAGAATATTTCAAACGCCGGTTCGACAAGCAACGGATCAGGGTACGATCCTTCCTCGATCACCAACCGTAACGGCTGCATTGTATTGTGTCGGGTTTAAAGGACAGGTAGCTTATAAGGAGTGAATTGCTTAACGATGAACACGCAACCACCTTATCGAGGCACGTCGACCACTTTCCTCCTTTGGTCTACATTACTTCCGTTCTCATGCAAACTGGATAGTCAGTGTTTTTGTCCACAATTTTTCTGCCGCAGTATTCCGGGCAGTCAAGCACGAACTATTGTGGGCCACTTCAGTTGTGACATGCCCCTCCCGTTTGCTTTTCCAACACATCTAAACTCTTCATAGCTGAGTAACTAATCTACACGTACAACCATATCATCATACATTGCCGTTGCCTTCGTCCATCACAGAGTAAGCAGGATTTTTTCATGGAGCCGCTTCCCAGAATCACCTTCCCCAACCGGGCTAGCTAAATCACTCTTGGCTTCCTCATTCCCCTCAGACGAAACCAAACTTGTATTCATGATCAGTCTGCACGCTCAGATAGCTAGAATGCCACTCGTCCCTTTGAGGACTTTACTGGCCGTGCTCAGTCACGAGACAGTGGGAAGAGAAACAATCGCCTTAAAATCTGCGGAAACCCACATGAAGGGCTTGTCTTTCGATTGCTCTCGGCAAGAGAGGGTGAAAGAGGAGCAGCGGACTGAGAATAAATAGCAAATTGTGGCAGACTGGAAGCTACAACTGAAGACTGAATTCGTAGGTCATGCTCCAAGTGTATCCGCTAAAGCTTACGTGCCAGTAGTGAGAAACGAGGACGTCGTTTCAGTGGTCTCCATTCCAACAATCGGGACCTCAAGCACGGGCACGAGCATCGAGGACACGGAAAGCGCACAAACACCATTCTCCGAGTTACCAATCATAAAAGCCACCAAATAACCCCGCAGAAATGTTTCGCCTGTGAATTCTGAACTTTAAGAGCCTGTTGAGACCGCCTCGTGTGGTTCGAGAAGCATTTATTTGGTCCGTCCTAATAAATATTCCGCTCGGTGTCCCGATAAAACCGCCTATCTTGCTCTGTTTCGAGCCCCGCACCATGCAAAAGCAAATCAAATTCTCCGCGGAGGAAAACTTTCAAACACCGTCGCACAAATCGGTATTTAGCAGGGGCGCAGAGATTGGTTGTGTGCAAACGGTAGACCGTAAATATCCCCGTGATCTTTCAGGTGAACATTTTAAGCTACTGAAGTTGTTGCAACCATGAGGCCTGTTTTAATTCCTGGAATCGTAAAATTCCGTCGCTGGAAATCTTCTTGCTTTAATCTTCTGAAGAAGTAAGCAAGAAATGTGCTGTCGTTCCATGACATCGAGGCTAGTGGAAAAATAACGAACAGTTGCGTTTTACGTTATTTTGCAGAAGTGATGGTGGAACATGATGAAAATCGATGTCATGGACGCGGAAACATACATTTATTTAGATTTGAATGTATCTGGGCAAGAAAACGTGATTATACTTCTGACGATTGAGCCGTTGTTGGGCCATGAGGACTACGCTGTTTAGGGAGCTGCAAACGTAAGATATGCCAGTAAATATATTGCAACGCACATACATAGCCATTGGTTGGCACCACTGTTGTAAACCCTTCTGAGGAATCATGACGTACGCTTGAATGCGGACGAGGTGACCCGCTGAACGAATGACATCAAGGAGCACTCCCCGCTAAAAGGCTAACAACAGTTCCATGCAGTTGTCCTAGCTTACTAGTTAGAGCAGAATATACGTTATGTTTGGACACCCATAACTGCTCCGTACAGTTGTCCAGCCTTGCGAGCCAAGCCAACCAGTGCTCTATTCTCATTTGCCTTTGTAGCATAACGAACTCACTTGACATTACAGGCTTTGACTTGCGGCCAATGTTTCCAAAGTCAGCGGTTATGATGAGCTTCCCGTAAACAACTGCTGTATGTTGCCTAGTGTGAACAGTTGGTGGATTGTATTGGAACAGGCTCCTGCGTCCGTTCAATTCACTGGCGATGAGTCTACGGTTCGTAGAATGGAACTAAGATAGCAGGTGATTGAAAGGGTGGTTGTGCTCCAACTTGGAAGAACTCACAGCCAGTCAGGTGTCTCGTCGGGCCACATGGAATCGTGATATGCAACAAGTGTCGCGGGAACTGATCTGTTGAACCTAACAAGGGCTAACCCGCTATACACGTCGCACATCCCTGCATACACATATGTGCCTTTTATACTTCATACGACGATAATAAACCCGCACGGTTTTTGGGGGTCATTTCACCTTATCTTATCGCACTTCGGAACTGTTTACGGCCTTCGGCTCATCCCACGAACGTGAATAACGCCTATCTCATCCAGATACCTCTAAGGACACTCCAAGAGCTGTGAGAAAGTGCGAGATTCGCGATTCTCAAACGTCGCCATCGAAGTCTTAATATCATCAATTTCCTGCAAACAAAAATTAAAGAAATAAAACAAAATAGTAAACAAATTTTAAAAAAGGAAGATAAATCAAAAATTACTTTAACATCGTTGTGTTAACCTTGTCAAACGCAATCAACCGCGACAAGAGAAGCCAGATCGAATTTCGGAAACGATATACGATGAGATCGTTTTCAAGTAACGGTCGGTCAAAACAAACAGATATGAGTCCATGACGCATATTTCGGAGAGTTCCGTTTGTGCACCAGGTACCAACCTGGAAAGCGGTTTTTCCGGTAAAACAATTTTTCTAACCAACACAACTAAAAATAATCTTGAACTTCTGCTAGCATTCATGTCAGTGGTTGTAAGTTTTGTCACCGTGAATGCTCGCCATGCTTTCTCTAGGGTCGCTGTTTTAAAGAGAGTTTTGCGTTTGCGCCAGCTGCGTTAAAGGAGGGGCGCCAGATTCGTTAGGTATAACGGACCGGATATAACGAAACCGTGCTCCTCAATTCTGTTTCTTTTTACTACTCTTCCTCTCGGTCTGCTGTCTCCTTTTTCGCTAGTTTGCATGTATGCGAAAAGTTGGAGGCTGCTCCGTAAATTCATTGAAGTCGGACGGTTAATTTGTGACGCTCCACACCACATGTTTTTCATGGAGACCTAGCTCACAGGTGATATCACTGACAGCGAAACGAGTGTCTCCGGGTATTCATTTCACCGAACCGTCTCCGCCCAAGGACGAATGGGGATTCTGCGATTTTTTCACCGGTATTTCCCAACACCCCCGGCTATCAGTGGACTTCAGCCCTCCGACAAATGTGACGTTGTATGGCTTCGATTTGCATTGCGTGTCCAAGACTCACTCCTAGCTGGGTTATTTACCGTTCTCTTCCATCCGTCGGATCCGACGGCGACACTATTCTCGTTTACCTTGACAACTTCCTAGGATTGGAACACTACTCGTCTGCTTATTGTGGGCGACTTTGATGCACCTAAGATAAACTGGACATCAGTTTCTAACCAGGACATTGAAAGCGGATTCTCGACTTTCCTGTCGACGCCGATACGATGGAGAGCTTGGACATATCATGTCAGTGCCCCGATGCGACATCGACCCGGTCATTTTCCCTCAATGCTCGACATAGTTTTTACTAATGGGAGTCACATGGTGGACAGAGTGATTATCAAACCATCACTTGGACAGAATGACCCTTCGTCTTATCTGTTACTGGTTACAACACCCGGTGAAAAGGCCCACAATTCATAGTTTCAATCAGCCTGATTGTAACGGTCTGAGAAGCTACCTACGTTTGCTTCTGTATCATGTCTCAGTGGACCAAAACTCTTGTGAGTTTCAAGGCGTAACTGAGAAAACAGAGAACTTATTCGTGCCAAACAAACTGTGTACTTTTTTTCCGGCCACCACCTGCGCACAGATTACGCCGCCATCTCGATGACCGTTCCAATTTATTCGCAAGGCATGAGCTTACGGGAACCCCACGAGAGGTAGGCGCGTTCCACACTGTTCGAAGGAGGTATAGGCGGGAAATCCGCGAATACACCAAACGCGTACGAGAAAAAGGTCCTCCTCCGAGCCCAAGAGAACAAAACTCCCTATTTAAGTATATGCGGCCACTGAGAAAAGCTAAGCCTTCGACTCCTTCTTTGCTACTACCCGACGGAAAGACCTCATCGGATTCCCTGGTTGCGACCAAAGTATCCAGGAGGTATTATTCTGCAGTCTACGACGTCGTACTGCCAAATTGGTACCTTATTCTACCGCCGCAGAATTTCCAGTAAACACCCGTTACTACTGAGTCTTCCGTGTTAGACGTTGAAGACACTTTGGTCAAGGTTACTTCATACAGCGCAATCAGTCCTGACACGATCATTCAAGAATTGGCGAAGAAACATGTCGTTCTGGCGGAACCCTTTTAAAAACTGTTCGAAATGACACCCCAACTTGGCATTCTTCTTGGTGCATAGAAAGAAGCGACAGTCGCACCTACTACTGAATCGTTCGTTACCGATTCATGTTCATACCAAGTGACGCGTAATCCTTTGATACAAATATGCCTTTCTCAACATCCAACGACAGAGATGATAATCTACTTACGTAGCGGTTAATGGCGAGTCGCCCTTCAGGATCAACAAATTATGCGTAATTCGCTATGAACTCGAACCGCCAGCCAACGATTCGGTATTATTGGAAGGTAAAAATCCTCAAAAATTTATTAACGAACGTGCCCTCACAACGAATTCGACTAGACGCCACCAAGAAATAGGGGAAGACAGAAGGGACCTGAGCTTACTCAAGCAAGTGGCCATTGGTTGGGTCGGAGCAAAATGACTGTTTGCCAATCGATAAATGATAAGAATTATAAACCACACAAGAAAAAATATGGCGGAAGAATGTCTTATTTGACATTTAAAAATATACACAGCTCAAACTGAATAAGAAAAACGGCCGCAGTAACCGGTGTAAGAATAAATATAGCCAATACAAATTATTTTTAGCGAAAATAATTAACCATAGGGCCACCTTCCAACAGTGAGCAAACTAAGCACAGAAACCCCGAAGATGACGCAACAGGCCTTAAGAAAATCAGCACCCATTGTAACGATTCACGTAGCCCAAAAACGGGTCCCCAAAATGAGAACAAGATTGGATCCAACAATTTCTACGGTACTATTAAACAAATGCATCGATAATTACAAAAGGCAAACCTCAATCGTTCGCGACGATAGTTTCGTCCAGCAAAATCAATAGCTTCTCAACAGGACCGACAAGGTCAAAGGTGAACCGTCACGCCAGCGGACCAGGACAAGAATGGCCACTCGCGCCGCGGACATTTAATAATACATTAGTTCAGTAAAACAAAACGGGGTGGGCGAGGTAGTGGGGACAAGTGCCAGGTTAGTGAGAAAAAGTAGGGAATGCAAACGATGGGAACGAATTCCCTCAGTTCGTGGATCAACAAATTTACACCCATATTTAAAGCGGGCGACCGCCACTCTCCGGCTAGCTATCCATCAATCAGCCCTACTAGCATTCCGTGTTTGGTAATGTAGAGACTATTTTCAGAGTCAAAACCTGATAAGATCCTCCGTCTCACTGTTTCCCTCCCGCGGAAGTTCCCCAAGGGTCAGCGTCAGGTCGTCTGTCAATTCCGATCCACATCAACAACTCTCCAGAAAATATTTCCAGCGACGCTGTCCTAAGTGCCGATAACTTAAAAGTTTGGAATGTCACTGATCCTAGTGCACTACAGATTGATCTTGACCGAATTAGGCGCTGGTCAGACGACTGAAGTCTTCCACTAAATGGTAATAGGTGCGCATGTGTGAGTCGGTGGCGATTCTAGAAATGCTATCGTTATTCATACTGCACTGGGCACAGCAGACATCATGGAAATCGATCTGAAGAAAGAACTGGACATCTGGTTTCCATCTAAATTACTCTTCGCATATCGCCATGAAGTGGCAGAATTCGTGAATATTCCTGGCCACGTGATCCACGGGCGGCGGATCGACGGAAGACGTAGATGACCCCATTGTGGCAAACCGTGTAGTGATGAGCTCCATCAATCGTATTTGCGCCTGCATCATTTGCTTCAATTCTGGATCGTAGGTCATGACGATGCGATGAATCCGAAAACCCCGTCACCAAATGTGTTATGAACTGCGCGGATTGACAACTGATGCAAAATTACTAACGCCCGGTGTTCACTCTAACCTGGCTTAGCTACGACGGTTGCACTAACGATTTGCGTTATCACGACTTATACGACGACGCATGTACTACCGCAGATGAAAAAAAACAGGAAGACAGGAAATCTTCAGCCAAGGGTTTATTTGATCTCAACCAAACGTTTTTCAAATGCACTGGAAACTCCACCGTATTCATAATGTTCAAGCGGAGGCTCATATAGTGTGGAGGCTCATACAGTGGTGAAGGCTCACACAGTGGTAGGGGCTCATACAGTGTTAAGAATAAAAAACAACATTTTGGGGTTAATTATGGCATTATTCCAGCAGACCACACTTTCCTGTAACGGAGAGACTATAACGACTGATAAGGGCATAGCGGACGCGTTCATGACACGAGTGCAAAGTGTTTATCGCTCAGACAATGGAGCACCTGAGCATCACTCTAACACCGTGGGCGTCTCCACGGTGGATCAGAATATTGCGCCCTACGAAGTTGAGAGAACAATATCCCAACTAAGCAGAACCCGCAGAACCCGACCATATCCACCCGGCTATCCTGAAACCGCTGGCCGATTTGCTGGCGTCGCCTTTCACCCAGCTGTTCAGTCCTACATTAGAAACGGGGGTAGTTGTGAGGGGCCGGAAACAAGCCACCACAATTCCCATCTTCAAAGATGGTAACCGTTCAGAGGTCAGAAATTACAGACCAGTAATTCTGAATAGTGTTGTCAGCAAAATTTTTGAACGCATATTGCGTGAGAGGATCTGTCGATTTCTCAGTGTGCAGAAGTTTTTCGAAGCGCTTCAACATGGCTTTCTTGAAGGTGAATCTTGTCGCACCAACCTACTGATGTTCCGAGACACTGTAACAGAGAAGCTGGATAGAGGAAAAGTGGTCGAGGTGTGCCGCTTAGATTTCCAGAAAGCCTTCGATTCCCTCAACCACGAGCTTTTGGGTTGGAAGCTACGAGTAGCTGGAACTTCCCCTAGAATCTGCAGGTGGATGCAGACACTCCCAGTTGGAAGGTCATGAAGAGTGAGGTTAAGAGGAGTACTGTCGGACGATGGTTCCCCGTTAAGTGGAGCACCTCAAGGATCAATCCCCGTCCCTCCGCTCTTCGAGGTATACGTAAATGACTTGCCCGACAGCATGGTTAGTCCACGTTACCTGTATGCCGATCACATGAAGGTGGGATTTACCACAGAATGTTTTCAAAAGTCATATCCTTGCTAATGCTACTCAGTCGACCCCAAGAAATATAAGGAAAGCACATGGACGGACAATGGAACTCAAAAAAAAACAGCAAACGAGAGACTCAAGTATGCAGGTCACTAGCCCTTTTGCCCCAACTGTCCAGTGTGCTGTAGCCACGACAGATCACGGAGAGCGTTAAACCAACTAAAATCTGCGATCGCCGATCCATGTATACCAGTATTTACTCCACTATACTCGGCCATAGTTCGACCTCATCTGGAATATTATGCCCAGGCTCGGTCACCGTATCTAAAAAGGATATAGCTGTCCTCGCAAATGTACAAAAGCTCGCCACACGTATGGTATGGTGTTATGAAGGGTCTAATTTGCCAAGAATGGCTAAGGTGGTTGAACTTATTTTCGCTCGAACGCTGGCTGGTAAAAGGAGACTTCATTGAAGTGTGCAAAATTACCCACCATATCGGCACAAGTCCCCCGGTATGTTTGTTCGTGATAAGTCAATACAGAGATTAAAGGGGACATAGGTTAATGATCTAGGAAACAAGATCACGATTGACAGTTAGATTTAGCTTTTTTACTAATCGGGTTGTCAACTTGTGAAACAAAATGCCTGCAAAGATCGTAGAGGCCTCCAGCGTAGATTTACTCAAAACAAAGCTAGAAAAATGTTTGAACACCCTTTTTCCTACTTTGTACCAATAGAAGAATGATTTGCTCTTGCTGTTCAGGGCAACCTGGGTTCGCCTTCTGGTTCTTATGTACCAAAACTTAGACCATTACCGGAAGCATCCACATCGAAAGAAAACGCAGCCTGGTCAATCTCCGGATTACATCAATCAAGCATAAGGACGTCAACAGCCTCAGGCCTTCATCACGTCCTAGCTTTGAAATCAAAAGTGGCGGCACAATCGCTCCCAGCTTGATAAAACAAGGTCATGCATGAAGGCTGACTCCAAACTCGAAGCCAACGTGAAGGTCCTTAACCCCTTCCGTAAGAATGGACCAGCACCCCCGAGTGGGTCAACCCACGTGCCCACACTGAATGCAGCTGCCCCCACCCCCTTGGATGGCCAATCATCATTGGGGCTGCACGGGTCTGAACCAGTAGCACCCAAACAGGCCACAGAGCAGCAGTCTTGTTCTAAACCTCCAACCACCAGACCTCTAAAATGTCTACCCAAACTTGCTTTATTCCCAATCTTTACAACCCACTGAGTCTCCTTGGGTTAACTCCTGCTTCTAGAAAGGCTCACTCCAGGTTCACTCCAGCAGCATTTCCCTCTGCCGGGTCACGGTTATTTCTTTCCAGTTTCCCTTCTAACAAGAACCAAACCCACATTTTCGGAGGGGGGGCAAAACTGCAAACTACCCGTTAGTAGTGCAGAAGATGAAGGTTGTTCACAAGCCATCAAGCCTGAGCAACGAGAAACGGAAGAATCGCCAACAGAAACGCTCACATATGCTCAGGCGGTAAAGAAACGGCCGCAACCCTCCAAGAGTGCTCAGGAAACTAGGACGCCGTCTACATACCCCCCCTCGCTACTAGGACTGTTTTCTCAAGCTGTTCCTTGCGCTCTCCAGTTTTTTCGCACCCAGTCGAATGAGGACGTAGCCCTCATTTGCGTGTGCACTAACTGTCTCAGTCTTTTAAACAAACCACCTGAAATCAGACAGATAATGCACGACACTTGCCCTAATATTCTCGCTTTAACTGAAACCTGGTTTTCCGCAGATATCAGTGATAACGAACTGCATGTTCCTGAGTACTCACTGTATCGAACAGACACCTTCCGTGGACACATGGGAAGCTGTGCTGTTTTTCCAAACCAGGAGATACCAATACTGACTGCCATAGGGGAATTTACCTTCCCAGAAAAGTGTGACGGACTCTGGATTAAACTCCAACTTCGCAGTCGTGACACGCTTCTTGCCGGTGTTATTTATCGATTGCCGTCGTGCGGCGCATCTGACGACGAGGCCATTTTTGCCGCCCTTGACTATCTGTAGTCTGCGCCACGTCTATCTTATCTTCTCATCAACAGACGCCCGCTTGACGTTGAACAAGAAAAACCGACTGGATTCGGGACCCTTGAACCTCTGCCTCGAACCCGTGTATCAATCGCTGAATCGCTGAATCATTACGAGTGACTTTAACACACCCGAACTCAACCAAGTAGATGCTTCTCATGAGGATTCTGCCTACGGATTTTCGAACTACCTAGAAATATTGATCCAGGATAAAGCCTGGACACAACATGTCGAGCTACCCACACGGTACCGTCCAGGACAGACACCCTCTTTGATCGGCCTTGTTATTACAAACGAAGCTGATTTGGTAAATAAAGGATTCATCACCCCACCGCTTGGACATAGTGACCATATGTTATTTGCTTTCGACTTTATTTGTTACTGGCTACAAAATGCCATAGCAAAAAATTCACTCAAAAATTTCCAGAAAGCAAACTTTGGCGCACCGGAGACATTCTGAAGCATACTCAAACTCGTGTCTGATTCAGAGAACACCAGCTATCTTTCTTTTCGTTTTCGTCTATTCTCTAAGTAGAAGCTAACGGGCAAGCCGAAGGATCTAGAAGCCTTTCGTTCCGTACAAAACAGATGCAGGCGAGAAATCCGTCAACATACCAAACAGGAACAGACAAGAATCCTACTGACAACTCGGAAGAATAAAAATTTTCTCTTCAGATATATGCGTCGCCAGAGAAGAACTAAGCCCTCAGCGCTTCCTCCTCGGCGTCCCGACGGGAAAACCTTCTCCAACTCTCAGATGGTTGTTGGGATTTTCAGATATTACTAGTCAGCAGTCTACAATGTGGTTCCGGTAAGCTGGCATCCGATTCTTCTGAGGAGAAATTTCTAGTGCCCACTCTTAACAGCTGGATTCTCTGTGCTAGACGTTCAGGATCTCTTGCTCAAGATAAGCCGTTATAGTGCGATGGGACCAGACAGGATCCATCCTCGGATCCTGAAAGAAGCGGCCGTCGGTTTGGCGGTGCCACCCCCCATAGTCCGCTTAAACAGACACTTTGGACCAGCACTGTTCCGGAGGCATGGAAAGAGGCCACTGTCACACTATATTTAATGCTGGAGATCGTCATTCTCCTGCGAGTTATCGGCCGATCAGCCTCACCAGCATCCCATGAAAGGTAATGGAGCGCCTATTGAAACGCGCCGTCCTTAAGCATTTCTTTACGAATAGTCATTTCTCTTCTTCCCAGCATGGCTTTCTTCCCGACCGGTCTGCATAACCAATATGAATATCTACATGGGTAGCCTGAAAGACGCCGAAGACAATGGCCATAGCTCGGATGCCATCTTTTTTGACTTTGCTAAGGCGTTTGATCCTGTTCCACATCGTCCTCTTGTACATGAGCTAGAAACCTATGGGATCCAAGGAGAGGTTTTCCGCTGGATTACATCCTTTCTTAACAACAGAACTTTCCGGGTAAAAACCGGATCGGACCTTTCTTCTCCTTCTCCGATTTCCGCTGGAGTTTCTCAAGGATCCGTGCTCGGTCCGTTGTTGTTTCTAATATACACCAATGACCTTCCCGACCTCATTTCTAGTAATACTCTCATTTACGTTGATGATTTAAAAATGTGGGATGCTTTTGATTCCGGTGCATTGCAGAATGACCTCGACCGTATGAAGGGCTGGTCAGAAGACTGAAGTCTCCCTCCAGACGACAGTAAGTTGGCACATGCGTCATTTGGCGAAGACTCGAGGAGCCTGTTCGTGATACATGGTGCACGATGTGTAACGGATACAACCAGAATTGACCTTAAAAAGGACTCAGGGATTTGGCTAAGGACTAGTTTATACTTTTCTTGTCACCACCAGATGGCTGCTGAAAAGGGAGTTGGGACACAGGATGATGAAAAAGGTTTTGCCCGAATAGACAAGCATACTTTTCAATTGCTTTACGGAGTCTATATAGGACCATTGCTTGAGTACGCAAATCAGGTCGTATACACCGGCTTGAAAAAGGACATACCGGTCATCGAGCGCGCCTAGCGAGTAGCCGCCAAAATGGCCACTGGCTTGAGGCATTTCTCTTACGAGTATCGTCTTGAAATTCTTGATCTTTATCCATTCTAATTTCGGAGACTCCGCCGCGATTCAATCCTTACTCACTCTTCCCTCAGCACGGGATTTGTACACACGTTCTTTACCGGAGTAGTTGATAAATATCGAGGGAGTTACGACGAGAAGAACTATAAGCTTCGACCCCGGACGTTTCTTAGGCAACATACCTCTTACAAGTGTATTGACCATTGGAACGACCTTCCATTAGAGGCTGTTAGTTGTTCTTCTGCGGAACACTTCAGAGTGTTATTAGACTCCCACTTACTTAGGAGCTTGTTAGATAAGCATGTCACTATGCGTCGCTAGATTAAGATATTATGATTTCGGTATTCCCTGTGACGTGGCCTAATCAGTCAAATGATAAAAATGACCAAAATATGGTAGTATCAAAGAAAAGTCGTAGTGGTGACGGATAGGCTCAAAGGTAGACATACTAATCGAACGGGAGATATATGGGTAGAACATGAACGACTCACTGATAAGTCAGAGTCCGTTAGTTTGAACAGACCACTACCAGATAGGAGGACAGCGCCAGAGATGAGATTCGTTGGGCGACCATTAGATTAATTCCGATGGCAGATGAATGAGAAAATTTGGCCACATTAGCCGGTTGATTCGGTTAACTCCCAATTCTCCGAAAATCTGTTTTTACCAGCGGTACTGGACGCACAGAGAACGCAAGGCTGGCAAACCGAGAAGTGTGAGTGAGTTGTATTTACTGGCTATTGAT